>WEIV01013373.1:24540-50515 GCA_013390005.1 Calyptomena viridis | reverse complement strand
GTTCTGCTTAGCCCATTGAACAAATCTGTCCAGGTCTCCCTGTAGAACCTTTCTACCTCCAAACAGATCAACACCCTCACCCAAGTCAGTGTTGTCTGAAAATTTACTGATGGTGCACTCAATTCTCACATCCAGATCATCACTAAAGATGTTAAACAGGACCAGCACCAAAAGTGAGCTCTGAGGAACTCTGCCAGTAACAGGACGCCAACTGGATTTAGCTCCATTCATCACAACTCCCTGGGCCCAGCCATCCAGCCCATTTTTTACCCATCAAAGAGTCCACCCATCCAAGCCGTGTGCAGGCAGTTCTTCTAGGAAGATGCTGTGGGAGATGGTGTCAAATGCTCTAAAAAGACTACATCCAAAGCCTGTTCCTCATCTATTAAGCATATCACTTTGTCATTGAAAAAGATGAGGTTGGTCAAGCAGGACCTTCCTTTCATAAATCCATGTTGGCTGGACTTGATCCCTTGGTAGTCCTGTGTGTGCTATGTAATGGCACTCCTTACATACATGACCCTTCCATAACCTAGTCTGGAACTGAGGTGAGGCTGACAGGCCTGTAATTACCTGAATCATCCTTCCAACCCTTCTTGTAGATGGGTGTTACATTTGCAAATTTCCAGTCAGCTGGAACTTCTCCAGTGAACCAGGACTGCTGGTAGATGATTTATAGTGGTTTGGCAAGTTCTTTTGCTAGTTCCCTCATTACTCTAGAGGGGATCCTATCAGGACCTATCATGATCCTTAAGGCCCCTTCCAACCCAAGCTATTCTATGATTTCATTATCAACAAGCGCTTGTAGACTCTTCTTTCTGGGGCTGTAACCCATGAGATTCTTTCAAGCAGATCTCTGAAGAGATTTATAGACCAGTATTGGTGACTATCGTATTAACAATGACTTCTTTCTCTAAGCATCTATTAATTTGCTAGTTTGTAAATGTGTGTGAAATTTAATGACAGAAAAATTATTATTATTTACTTATTATATTAGTATTTATTTATTATATTGTCAAACATCAGATATCATAATGATACCCAACATTGAAAACTAAACCCGAGGCAGAGATGAAGGCTAATTTTGCATTTTATATGCATTTTTCCTAACTGGCATGGTTTCAATGCGTTTTCATTTTAGTGTCTTTTTATATACTGAAGAATTTAACAGAGATAAGAACAAAAAAGAGAAAATGCTGTTTAAAGGCTTTTTAGGGTATGCAGAAACAGAAATACCTATCAAAATAATTGTTTGCATAATCATGACATAAACAAGCTGCAATTAGGCTGTACTTATCTTTTCATTATGCTGCTCATTATGACCAAGACATCCTGTTTGTTCTGCCTGTTCAAACAGAAAAAAAAACAACCCGCTTCATGAAAGCAATTCTTTAATAGTGTTTCAAAAGGAAACTGGAGCTGGTAAACACATGTTCTTATGGGAAATTGCCATAATCCTCACTATATCCCAGCAGGGTCTGAAAATACTTCTCACAAAGTCTCCTATATAAAATCTAGAGCACATATAAGACAGAGAATGCTTTGCATTCTTTTAAGGAACTTGCTAGATCAATGAAGAGGACATTCTTGCTTTTGCTTTCAAATGTCTACCTTTCGCTACAGGTATTCTACGATATTTGTTTTCTCTCCTATTTTCATGATTTCTGCAGTTTCATGAGTCTATAAGAGAGGCTATGGAAGTTTAGACCCCCTGCTAATATCATCTTACTGCAGACTTCTACAGCAGTATACCCAATACACAGTCTGTTGATAAATGCATTTCATTATGTTTGTACCACTAAACTCCTACCATTCTTCAAGGGCAATTATCAGAGAAATCAATACAGATGTTATTTTTATGTGGTTGCTAAGAGGTTTTGAAACTGGTCTCACTTTTTTATTTTTTTATTACTATTGACTAAATATAACACTAACAGATCAACACAGCTCTCTTATTAATTGTCATTCAGCTAAATATCTATAAGCCATTAGGGACATACAAAAGTCACAAATTTCTGGATGTGGAACACTAACATTGATGAAAATTTTAAAAAACTTCAACAGTTGAAAAATTTAGATCACTCTTTACAATCTCAAATGGACAGCATGGTTTCCTCAGCTATGTTTCTTCACTACTTCTTAATAAAATTTTTTCCCTCTTGCATCAAACAAGGCAATTTCAGTTAAAGAAAACAAGACCACATTAGACATGGAAACATTCTGAATGCAACCAGAGAAAAATGCAAGAAATACCTGGAGCTTTTTATCCTAAATATAGTTCTTCGATATTCCAAATCAGTAACCTAGCAATTAGTCTTTCTGAAGAGCTCTCTGATCCAGTATCACCTACTGTAATTATCTATTTTCACCAAAACCAGAATCAGTAGCAATCAGAACTCTGCCAGGACTACTGTATATGTTGTCTTATGCATCATCTTCTTGCTCAACTGCTATTTTTTTCAGAATTGTTTGCCAGACAGATGAACAGCAATGCCTCATTATCTCCTACTCACTAGAACAATACTGACCTTTACAATTTGTCCAATTTGAAATTACGCGTTCAAAAGACAGCACAGATCAGAAAGGAGGTGGTGTCCACTTCTGCCCTCTGTAATTTACAAAATTTGTAAAAAGTGGATTTAGAACTCCTCTATTCTGATATACCAGCATTTTGCTCAAACTTCATCTGCATTTGTAGAAATGGCTGCAGAAAATGCAGGAAAAAAAAAAAATCAGGCCTTCAATGAACATAGAGAAATATATAACCGATGCCCTCCATGTTGAAATATCACAGATGGTAAGATTAATTTTTAAATGAGTGTTCTTTCCTTTACCACATGCAAAAATATTGCAGTAGTATTTTAAACTTCTTGGATGTCAGCTGGCCACAATGACTTGCTACTACAGTTGGAAACCACACCACAAATGTTCTACCACTAAAGCTTAAATCTATCTCTTGGTTTTGACTCCATGCTATAAATTACTAAAACAAACAGACAAACTTTTCCTTTGCAGTTCTGTTACTTTCCAATCAGGACTCTACTCTCCAGACAACTGCTCAGACTCCCCTGCTCTGTTACACGTGACTCTCTTAAGCCCAGGATTTTAAGTGCTCTGCCTAGAGAATTCAAGCTACTTCTGTGGGTGTCACTGTTAATTAAGGACACACGGAAAGGAAATGAAGGAGCGAAAAAGCAGCCTTGTTGTCTGGAAAAACACCAGAATACATGGACATGGGTGACAACAGTAGGAAAAACCAGAGCTGGATAACAGGAAACAGTTATTCAGCAGCTGGCAAAAACAGTTCACTCGGTGCCTCTTTTTCAAGAGTAGGAGGAAGCTGAATTAACAAAAAATCAGCCCCAAATGAAGGAAAAACTGGAGCAATGACCTCAGAATTTCAAATGTAACTGAAAAAAACCACAGAAATTATAACAAGGATGAGCCTATCACAACTTAAAACACATTTTATTTCCTTTTTCTATATTCTACTCAAATTTCACTAAGCTTTTTGTCACTCATAAACTTGCCAAACCATGTAGTTAGCTAGACAGAGAGAACACTGGTGATAAACCAGTAGGAAACAACAGAGATACACTTATTTATTGATTAATTTGAAATTAAGCTTTTTATTCTGTGATAGTTTCATTTTTGTTCCACACCAACTACTTTCCTGTTCATGGTGATAAGAAAAGCATGGCAAAACCAGATGATTCCAATCTCCGATAACTACTAACTAATACTGAGTTCTGATTTCTACACACTAGACTTCACAAGTGAAATGATACAACCATATCACTCAGGACAATCACTGAAAAGGACTGTAATTTAAGATACACAAACCGTATGCCTGAGCTGCTTCTCATACAAAGAGAAGAACTGAGGTCTCACCACTGAGCTATCGTCTTCATTTCCAGACATCCCAACTCCTCCACCTCCATTGCGACAGCCTGAACTGCACTCACAAACTCTTCTCTAGTGATGACTCTTGGGCCCACCAGAAACAGCTGTTACATTTAGTACAATGTGTTGACAGACAGTTGAAAGAATGTACGGCCACATGTAGGACCACAATCTCTTGGTTTTTCACTGAAAATTATACTAACCAAAATTTCTACTTCGAGTTCTAGAAGGGTGTAAAAGAATAAAATTAGAAACTGGGAATAGATCTATTTACTGAGAAAAAAAAACAACAAACAAAAAACCAAAAACCAAAACTGAGAACATTTGGCAGACAGCAGCTTAGCATCACAATAAAGTATGCACTTGTCCACAATTGACAAGTAAGTAGAAACACTGATTGGGTAGATTTGGTTTAAAAATCTGTGCGAGCAATTCAGTATCAATGTTATAATACTTAGTTTTTAAGTAAACAATATTGTCATAGGAAAGCTTGTGCTTGTGGATAGTAGCACTATAATTTGTAGCTTTATTAACATAATCTTCTGCATCTATAAAGCAAATCATCAGTCTTGGCATGTGACCAAGGTACAAGTGTAGTCACTTCACTGGGAATAAATGCAGTTGGCTAGGCAGTGTTGTAAGACATTTATTCCATCTTTCCAACAAAGGAGTATTTCTTTTACTCCCTCTTTTTTGCACACATGCAATGAAATAAGCAACAACATTACAGTTAGGATCTGTCCCAGTTTCAGGAAGAGAAGACAGCTTTAATACTACTCAGAGCAAATCAGCACCAGTTGAAACTGTTTAAGAGATTACTCCTTTTAAACAAGCTCCACAATCTTTTCCATTCACTGGTCACACGGTAAAGGGGCATTACATCTAGTGAGCAAGGAGGAACAAGGATTTCCTGGTTTATATATCCTACTACACAGAAGAAAGTGTTGCCAATTCCACAAGTTGAATTTTGGAATACTGTCAAAATTATGAACCTTATATGGCCCAGGATGTTCATATGGTGTTTCAATTACGCAGCTGATTCCCTGATATTTATCATAGCCATACAGTCTGAAAATGTGCTCTGGATTGCTAAGTTAGTTCATCACTTAGATACTACTGATGAATATGATCTTAGGTTGCTTGTTATCTAGCAAATTTGTCTTCCAAGGAGTGTATTCTTGCTACTCCAAAGTCAGTTGTAACTTTCACAAATGCTCTTAGGAGATGAGAGATGTCTTACTTCTAAGGAGAACCCTGTCTGGGCAAAGAAGAATGTATTGTTTGAAGCTGTAAGAGTGCTCTGTGAGCTGCTGATTCAGACCCAAGTAAAATACGGATGTCCCTTATGTCATCACCATCAGTTCTTTTTTGTGAATAGTTGTGATATCACAGTAAAATCTTACATAAACTACAGTACAGATACTGCCCCAAACTGGTATTTATTCAGACACACATATTTTGCAACTTTAGTGCCTTAAATGTGATATTGAGTTTAGAGAAGGCAGAACAACTAGGACAAGTGAATCTGCCTGAAATTCTGGAACAGTCTCCAGCCCTCATAGCCAAGCTCTCAAAGTTCTGAAGAATTTCACCCACTTCAGCTATTCAAAGACTCACAGATCTAACACAGACACAAATGTAGATGACTAGCTGAGTTTTGTAGCAGTACAGTTCTTTGAGGATTTGTAGAAACACAGAGCCATAAAGTCCTGGAAAGTCACACGAAGAAACTGCTAAGCGGCTTATAGAAGTTTCCAAGAGAGATTAGGCATCTGTAGAACTATAAGTGGCAAAGACACTAATCTCTCCTCTGATAGATTCCAAGAACCCATCACCAAAATACTTATAAAGCCACATGCTTCCCTTCAAGATGGCTCAGTTTTCCATTCCTCTGCAAGTTAATTAATGCCTGTACAAATTCTTTAAATATCTAGCAGGCCCTCTTAAGCATGGAATGCCTAATCCTTTTATGCTAAGGAAAGTAGATCTTTCCTTAAGGAAAGTCAGGTCTAAGAAAGATCTTCCAGAATCACCTGGAAGTCTCACTAGGACAGAAAATACCGTTGCACACTTGTGTATATATGTCATAGTTACAGGGACTGGTTTATCACTATTGAGGGTATTACCATAATTGTGTATTCTATACCCTCTGTGTCATTCCTGATGGGGTGTTAACAATAAATCATTGGTACCAGCTGCCCAGGGAACACCTAACTACAATAGATAAGGAAAGAGATGGGGGTGGGGGGTGGAATTAACACCTCCACATCCAGCTGGAGGGGTCCGGCCCAGCTGCACTGACACAACAGGCACTTACAATGGCCCACATTATCAAAGGATCCAAAATATCTCAGGACTCACAGAGATAAAACACCCATTATGAAACTCCCTGCCCTGGGGGAGGTACTGGGGATATATAATCTTTCGGGTTTGAGACTGCGAGACCACCTCACTGGACCCAGAGAGGGAACAGAACTCCAGCAGGACTGTGACTGCCACTCTGGAGGAGACTGCTACCATTTCTTCAACAGAGCTGCTGTCTTCAACAAGACCATCATCCCAACTACCAGGTTTTCCTTTCCTTCTGCTTTACACCCCAGGGCACCATGCACTGCTGGGGCAGGAGCTCATGAGCACCGTGCCGTTCCTGTCCCAGGAGGGCTGGGTTGTATTTTGTCCTTGTGGGTCAAAGCCTGTTTTTCACCTTGTGTCACTGTATGTACTGTAATCTTTTCAGTAAATTGTAGCTCTGACTTGTGGTCTCTCTAATGGGGTTCACTTCTCCTGCAGTTTACTTTTAAACCAGCACAATATAGAAACGAGGACTGAATATAATAAGCAATTCTGTGGAATATCCTGCTCTATCTAGTCTATTATAGAATCTAAAATTCAAATTTACACTGAACAACCAGAGAAGATTTACTGCTAATGTAACTGAGATTTACCTATCTGCTTGAAATCCAGAGCTGCTAGTCTCCAAAAGTGAACTCAGGTGAAGCAACTTTAACCCCTAGAAGTTATGACATACATGCACCTTTCAATTCAGATATCTCAAAAGCTCTCTTAGAGTCTGTAAAAGAGCAAGCACTGATTACCCTCCGACTTTCATCATCAATGATATAACAGCACTCCACAGGGTTTGAGTGACGGATGCGAAAAACCATTACTCTTTTTTAATGTCCACTAAATTTAGTTTTCAAAGCAAGAAAGAGAATTACTTCCTTCATTCTGCAGAGTTATGGTGATGTAAATAGAGCATTGGTCATTTTTTTCACTTTCTCAATTTTATGGAATTAATTTCCCTCAAATCAGGTTATTTATTATGTTGCTATCCTGCAGGGCCATGTCTAGAAAAATTGTAATCTGCAAATATTTAAAAATTTTCCAAGTGCTGCAATTTTTCAAGCATGTCATTAGTTTAAACCACTCCAATTATGGGAAAAGAGTATTTGTTTCTGTTGGTCCTGGTGAAACTTGTATTTCTCATATTGCAGTTGGAGAGCTAAAATATACATAGGGAATATTCTATTACACTGTACCTGTAGTTAAAATATGTTTCTTGCTTTCTCCTCCAGACACAGCCATCACTCTTAACACATATTAAAAAATTGATTAAAAAAAATATTTTGTTGTTGCCTTTTTTTTTTTTTTTAATTTGGATTTCAACCTGTTTCAAGAGCCAAAATTAAAGCAATGGATTGATACTGCAATATTTTCTTATGGAGGTTCTAGTAAGATTGAATTTATAATTAATCACACTGTACTGTCCCCATAATCAACACAATCTCTGAAACTGCAAGATGTCAGCAACATATAAAAAGTTCTGTTAAGAAGGTCTACAAAAGGGCTTTTTCCTTTGTTTATTGAATGGTGAAAAAACATAAAGGATACAGTATCAATGAATGGACTAAAACAACAAAAAAGCAACTTAACCAAAGGGTAAAAAAAATTACATATCTTATCAAGCTATGACTAACATTAAATTAGACCGGAACCACAATCTGGAACAATCAGTTACAAAAGAGCACATGCACAACAGTGGGAAACCTGCCATTTCTTGAGCACTGAAGGCTCAAGTTTAAATTGTGCAGCTAGTAACTAGCTCATTGTACTTCCTCTGAGCTTTAAAAATATTTTCTTAAGTAGAACTAGCCAAAGAAGTCTTCAAATACATTTGTTTTGAGTACTGGTAATTCAATGCTATCACCAAACCCAGGTTAAAATAATACATTCACATATAGATCAGGAGATTGTGTATGACATAACTTTCCATGGAAAGTTATGATTGAACAGAAACATTGGGAATTAACAATTCCGTTCTTCAGTTATTTTAGAAGTGTGAAATCTGACCAGGAAAGCTTTCTTAACAAACTGATCTTCAAAGACACTTATCTTTTTTCTTTATTTCCTGCAAAATTTTAGGAAAAAAAGTCACTGCTACTCCAAAGTGTGACTCTCTGGAGAAAATATACATAAAATTTTTGCAATTACTAGAAAAAGTCCACTGCAAATTCAATTTTTTACTTTACTAGTGAAAATACAGCAGCTGAACTAGCAAAATCAGGTTGAGTGTTGATTTTTTTTTTTATAACTACCTTTTATATCAGTAAATTCCATGGCAGAAATAAATTTTATTTCACATTACCTAACTGTTCTACTTTTAATACCAATGGTAATGCAGGAAGTTCATAAATGTGAATCCTCAGGAGGCTGACACACTTCACTGAGAACAGTAAAATGAATGGCTACACATCTGCACTCTGAACTTTGAGATGAATACAAACAAATTGTGAATGCGCATTTTTCAAATAATTGTGCCCATTATTTTCCACTCACTAATGACTGTTGGCAGAAATGAATAATACGTTTTAATATAGTATAGAGATTCAACAATCATAAATACAGAGAGTATATGAGTATATATCCACCTTCTCTGCATACATAATGCTAAGGCTATAGGTTTTCATCTGTTTTTAATATTAAAACATCAAATAATTTACAGTGCGGAACTGTAAAATATATAAAGAACACTGCATCAATCATGTACAAGTGCTATTCAACATTTCTGTAAATCCTCCATTAAATCTAGATTTGAGACTGAACCAAATACTTATAAGGATCAAGTCATGGTCACTTGGAACACTGAGAGACATAAAATGCTGTATTATTTCATGTCAAGATTATTTGCAGTTCACTTCATTATTTCAAAGAGTATTAGTGACTGAAATACAGTGCATTCCACAACAAAACCGTACTCATTCTCTTTAATTCAGGTGGCAATTGCTAAACGATGATTGGGAGATCAGCTGATCAGACTCCTGAGGTATTTTACACAACCAGTACGCTGCTAATGTAAGTGAAGAAAACACAGAGCCTTGTGCAGCTATTCAGTAACACTGCCAAAGGAAGGAATTAGCTACTTGAATACTCATAATGTCTACCTTTGCATTTCTACATTCCCTATCAGACCATGTAACACACCATAAGCCATTTGTCAAGACAACCACTACTCATCCCATATGCAAAAGGCACAGAAAAATGAAAATTCAAACCACTGTATCCTAAATGATGGCTAAAAGTGTTAAGCCCATGTGTCATCTAAAACCACTCCAAAGTAACACAAAACTTTACCAAAGTAAAGATGCACCATAGGAGAAAGTGTGTGCGAATGTGTATCTTGCTCTCATTTACTTGAGCAAGACTTCAGAGACGTCCATTTTTTTGAGAATTAAGCAGAACTTTTAGGAAACTAATGTTGCATATGATCCCTAATCAACTTGAGAAGAAAATGACACATACAAATACGCATGAAATTTTGATTCAACAACAGTTTACTCCAGGTATAATTTGAGAAGTACTGTGCTGTAAAACTGTTCACAACTTCTACTCTTCTGGCAAAGGTAATGAATACTGAACATCTGCATGGCTGTTCTGAGTTCATGAACTACAGAAATAAAAAATATGCCTACTTTTGGTAACCTAGTTCCTATGTAAAAATCCAAAAATAATACACCCTAGTAACAGCATCCACAAGGAATCAGATACTTGGCCCCAAAGTAAGACAGAGCAGCACAGGGCTTACAGCAACTACCACTGCTAATGTAGGCTCCAGTACTTATGTTAGGATGAAATCAAGCATAGCAGAGCTCGGCCTTTCCAAACCATGCATTAGTATGGGGGGAGGTGGGGAATTCTGTATCAACCTCTTCAATAAAGCAGATGTGACTCATTGCACTCTCATTTAAAATCATAAACTGAGGTTTCTTTTTTTTCCACTGAATCAAGCACTGGGGGTCAAGCAGCACTGGGGCAGTGATTCTTCAAAAGTTTCTGCTTTCAGTACAATAATTTAAATTAAATCATACTATTTGATACTGCAGTTTTGTGACACAAATTCTGGCTTTGGTTTCTCTCCTTAATGCCCTGTAACACCTTTATTCACCTTACTTCTGCATTGGCACTGATCATAGAAAAATATGGAAATATTTTAATCACTATTTGATCCCAATAAATCTTCTTAAGCTACTTTGTTTTTAATCCTTTGAAGACCACATTTCATTTGTAAGTGTTGTTTCAATAAACCAAATCAAAAAGTAATCAAAAATATTTTTGCTTAATGTATGTTTAATGCTGAAAACAGCTGTTAGGTCATGTTAGAGTTTGAGGAGTTTTTTAGTTATTATTTTTAAGATGAGAAAAGGGAATTTTTTCAAACACTTCCATGCATCTTTCCTGTTCTCATTTAAATTATTCAACCCAAATTCAATACTTGTCCAGTAGAATTTCAACACCTTGTAGTCCCACAGTGGCCTGTTCAATTATTTCCATAAATATCCTGGAAAAGAACTAATGCCAAACAGTGCTCTCTTAACTTTAAATGCAACAGTCAAATGCTGTATTTGAAGTTAGATATTTAGAACTTGCCTCACTTACATTTCCCTGCCAAAATATATATCCTGCATTCAGTCCCATGAGAATTTTTTGCTTCACGTGAGCTTGAATTACAGATTCAAGGGAAAACTTCTGTGTAAGGAACATTCCCTGCAAGGGTCACAATACATCAACTGTATCCACCATCTGTGTGAAGTCTGTGCACCATCCTACTCTCTGGAGGAAGGCCTGTTTTCACTGCAGCAAGGATCAAACCACTTTCCTGTTCTGCCTTCCAACTGCACCTTTTTATTATCTTGTTGTTGGTTTTGTTTGTTTTTTAATGTTTGGGCTATCAATTCCGCTATCCCATCCTTTGTGTACTGAAATTCACTAGGATATCCAATGGTTAAACTCTAACAAACTATGATATTTCAAATTTCAAACTTCCCTTTTCTGCAAAGAGGATTTTACTCACAGTCAGGATCTGGGGCACTAGTGTGTAACCAGCATTACACTTCAATTCCGTACATGAGTCAGCCTTACACAGGATGCATCACTCAGAGCATGTATCTCTGCATATGGGCCAAAAAAACCAAACCTCGAACTCAAAAATTCATTCACAAGAACTCATTTTCCCTGTCACCCGGATTAACTCACTTTCACTGGAGACTGCTTGGATCTATCACATCAATTTGATAAATACTGTATGCATATATTACAGATACTTACTTTTAAAGCACACAAAATATTATTAAAAAAAACATCTAGCAATTTTACTGCAAACATTAACTTTTCTCATAATTAGCAATGGCATTTGACCACTAACATCTAAGCAAACATCTCCATTTTGACAGAATTAAAATGAAGATGGGAGAGAAATTTCACAATTTTTCATACTTTATTTCCTAGACATAGCCTATGAAGTTGTTTGCAAAAATTCTTAAAAGTTAAACAGTGTAAACAATTGTAAATTTGAGCACTGTCAAACAAGAATCCTTTATTTCAGTAAATGGTGAAAAGTGGAAAATTCAGTGAAAAACAGATGAATTATTTTTGAGAGATATCTATGCCCTGAAATCAGAACATTGTCCTTCTGAAATTGTCATTATTTTTTCATTTGAGAAATGAGAAACAGACTGCAACTGTACTTCTGCAGCTATATAATACTATCTTATGCAGAGTACTGCTATCCAGTATTATTCGTTTAAAATATCATGGACAGCAGATATGACCAACACTAGTGTTGTACAGCTACTATTGCTCTAATAGCAATGTGGGATGAGGTGGCAGAAATGCCAAGTAGAGAAGTTGCAATATTGTTTTAAGGTGTAATTTTGTAGTGTCTTCTTTCAGAGATTCCTTAAAACCTTTACCAAAAAAAAAAAAAAATTTTGAAACTATGTTAAAGAAATGAACCTCACTACATCAAAAACTACAATGTTAAAAAATTTATGCATGGGCACATTCACTTACTTGTACTGATTTTGACACAGACACTGACTAAAGGATCACACTTCAATGTTTTACAAAACGATACTTACCTTAGGCAGAGCAAAACCAAACTATTCAGAAACATCAGGTGGATATTTTCATTTCTTGTATTCTTCCATCCAGCATTTAACCAGCCTAAATTTAGACTATGTAAGCCCTATTGAGAATGGAAGATCATGTATAACATTACAGTTTTTTCAAGGATGCTCATCAGTAATGTCCAAGCACTACTTGGACATATGTCCAACTCCTTAGTTCATTCACAGTCTCCATTACAGGATGAGAATGCATTATTATCCCTATACAGAATTTTGAAACAAAGGGGCTTGCTACAGAATTAGACCGCAAAATCGCCAGGATGAGAAACGTGAGTAAATGGGATTTCCTGTGTATTTGTTCATATTTCAAGACTGCACTGATTATGTGAAAAATGAGAGACAGCTCTCACTGCAGTTCATTTCATATACATATCCAGCACCAAAAGGCTCAATGTATAAAACCTAAATGTGAAAGCACACGGCTTTCATGGCTACCAGCCATACAATGATTTGGGTTTCATACTTAACACCACACAAGGCTACCATCACAGAGGTAGTGGTATTCACTGTTGTCTTGTGTGTACTAATTAAAATAATGTCTCTTCTTTCCACAGTGTTTCACAGACTCACGAAACAGTCGAGGTTGGAAAGGAGCTCTGGAGGTCATCTGGTCCAAAACTCTGCTCAAGCAGCATCAGCTAGAGCTATCTACCCAGGACTGCATCCAGATGGCTTTCAAGTATCTCCAAGGATGGAGACTTCACAAGCTCTCTGATAAACCTATGCCAGTTCTTGGTCACTCTGACAGTGAAAAAGTGTTTTCTGATACTCAGAAGGCACCTTCTGTGTTTCACTTTGTGTCTGTCACCCCTTTTCCTCTCCCTGGACACTACTGGAAAGAGCCTGGCTCAGTTCTCCTTGTACCTTACCAGCAGGTATTTTTATATATTGACAAGATCCCCACCTGCATTTTCCTTTTCCAGGTTAAACAGTTTCAGACAGCTCCCTTTTTTCTTATGGAATGCTTCAATAACTCATTTTTATGGCCCTTCATTGGACTCTTTCCATCATGTCCATGGTTCTCACACTGGGGAGCCCAGCACTGGGCACAACACTCACAATACCTGTGGCCTCACTAGTATTGAAGAGGGGAAGGATCAGCTCCCTTAACTTGCCGAATATATCCTGTCCAATGTAGACCAGAATAACACTCACAGCCTTTGCTCAAAGGGCACACTACTGGCACACAACCTGGTGTCCAACAGGATCGCCAGCTCTTTTTCTGCTAAGCTGCTTTCCAGCTGGGTGGCCTCCACACATACTGGTTCATGAGGGTTTTCCCACCCAGGTGCAGGGCTTTGCACTTCATTGCAGTAACATGAGGTTACTGTCTGCTGCAGCCTTTTGAGGTCCCTCTGGTTGGCAGTATGACACCCTGGTCTATCTGCCACTCCTCAGTTTTGTGTCACCTGTGCTGAGTTTCTAAGGGTGCACTCTGCCCCATCATACAGATCATTAATGGTGGTGGGAAACTCGACCCCTGATATACACCACTAGTCACTGGTCAAACTAGACTTTGTTCCACTGCTAATAACCCTCTGGAACAGGCCATACAGCCAGTTTTCAAGACACCTCACTGCCTGCTTTTCCAGCTTCTATATATGCAGCTCCTCTGTGAGGATCTTCTGGAAGATAGTGTCAAAGGCCTCACTGAAACCTGACTAAACATCATCCACTGTTCTTTCCTCATTTACCAGGCTGGACACTTCATCACAGAAGTTTATTTAGTTGATAAAGCGTAACTTCCCTGACATGCTGGCTACCACTGATGATTTTCTTGTTTTTCAAATGGTTTCCAGGATTAGCTTCTCCAGCATCTTCCCAGGGACTGAGGTGAGGCTGACTGGCCTACAGTTCCCTGGGTCTTCCTTCTTGTCTTTCTTGAAGATGGGGATACATTTGCTTTTCCACAGTCTTCAAAGTGGCCTCACAATGACATCTGACAGCTCCCTCAGCATTCATGGGTACATCCCATCAGGGCCCATGGATTTACTTATGATCAGTTTGCTGAAGTATTCACTGTCATCATCATCTTCCACCAAGGCTGTATCTTCCTTGCTCCAACCGTTCCACCTTGAAGGCCAAGTTTGCTAGTAAGGACTGAGGCAAAAAATGCATTCAATACTTCCACCATATCCACATTCAATGTAACTAGGTCCTATGTATTGTAGCTGCCAAGTCATTCAAAAGTCATGGCAGTCAGGTGAAGTCCCAGATGACTGGAAAAGGGGAAACATTGTACTCATCTTAAAAAAGGGTAAAAGGAGGATCCTGGGAACTACTACCTGTCAGCCTCACCTGTGTGCCTGCAAAGATCATGGAATAGATCCTCCTAGATTTGCTAAGGCACATGGAAGATATGGGGAGCTGATTTGAGACAGCCGACATGGCTTCACCAAGGGCTAGTCCTACTTAATTGACCTAGTGGCCTTCTACAATGGAGTGATTCCATTGGTAGATAAGGGAAGGGCTGAGGATGTAATTTATCTGGATTTCATGGTCCCCCACAAATATGAATATACTCTCTGGTGAATGAGGAATTGGTTGGATGATCAAATCCGGAGGATGGTGGTCAATGGCTTGGTGTCCCAATGGATGCCACTGACAAGTGGTGTCCTTCAGGAATCCATATTAGAACCAGTGTTGTTTAATATCTTCATTAATGTCACACATGAAGGGATCAAGTGCACCTTCAGCAAGGCTGTTGATGACACCAAGCTGAAGGCTGCAGTTGACACACCTGAAAGTTGGGATGCCATGCAGAGGGACCTGGACAAGCTCAAGAAGTGGGTCCATGGGAGCTTCATAAAGTTCAACAAGACCAGGTGCAAGGTGCTGCACCTGAGCTGGGGCAACCCCCGGTATCAATACAGGCTGAAAGAAGGGACTGAGAGCAGCCCCAAGGAGAAAGACTCAGGACTGCTGGTGGATAAGATGCTGGACACAACAAAGCACTGTGTGCTTACTGTGTCCTGGGCTACAGCAAAAGCAATGTGGGCAGCAGATCAAGGAATGTGATTCTTCCCCTCTTCTCTGCTCTGGTGAGACCCTACCTGAAGTACTGCATCCAGCTCTGGCATCCACAGTATGGAAAGACATGAACCTTTTGGACTGAGTCCAGAAGAGGGCCACAAAGATGATCAGAGGGACACAGCACGTCTTGTAAGAGAACTGGGACTGTTTAGCTTGGAGAAGAGAAGGCTCCAGGGAGACTTCACTGTGGCCTTTCAGTACCTGAAGATGGCCTATGAGAAAGATGGAGAGGGACTTTAAATAAGGATTGATACAGATAAAACAAGGGACAATGGTTTTAAACTAAAAGACAGCAAGTTTAGATTGGATATTAGGAAGAAGTTCTTTACTGTGAGGGTTACTTTGAGCAACCTGGTGTAGTGGAAGGTGTCCCTGTCCATGGCAGGAGGGCTGGAACTAGAAGATATTTAAGGCTCCTTTCAATCCACACCATTCTGTGATGATTGTTTCTTTACTCTATGTAGGAGGATGGCCTACTCCATAAGGCCTAGGATCCCATCAGAGAATGCAAGCCATTACGTAACCTATCTGTGGTGAGCTTCAGCTGGAGCCAGGTGGTGTTTCAGTACTGGATTATGCTAAAACCAGTGTGATTCACCAAACTTCCAAGATATCTCCTGCTTTCATTTGAAGTAGGATTTGACACATAAGCTAGTCCTGGCCTGTAAATCTGTGACTACCAGTCCATCACTTTATAACTATAAAAGCCCAGCCCAACTGTCATATGGCAGATTCTTCCTTGCAGTATGGAGTGTGAAGAGGCATCCTTGCTTCACAGTTATTCCCCAGGGGTAGAGAGAGAGAGAGATCTGCCCGCTATTTAGTATGGTGAGTTACATCAATCTCTACTTAATGATTCTTTTGCTAGCTTTGATACAATGTTTTTAATAGAATTACTTTGATACAGTGCACTATACTATTATACTACTTCATACTATATTACATCTACCAGTAGATTTTTAGCCTTTACATTGCGTAGTAAATAATTCTGACTAAGATCCTTGGTCTGTTCACTCATCTGTTCATTTGTCATAATAAACAATTCATTTTATATAAATATGCCTGATTTGCCATCATTAAAACCTGCAGGACAAAGCGATTTAATCAAACCTTAAATTTAATCACAACTTAAATTTAATTCTTTAAATTTAAACTGTTGACACAATTCAAGGCTCAGATTGGGTTCAGCCACACTCAGGCTCCTCTCTGAGAAGAAGTTTAGAAAGAAGGGGTTCCTTTCTGCACCTCATGATTCAACGGCCAGACTTTAATAACTTTGTCTAAGCCTTCCATTCCACCCCATGACATCCTGTTGTCTATGCAATTTCCAGCTCCATTAGCAAATGAGCCAAAGATATCTACTAAATGCTCCTGACCACCACGCAACCTGCCAAAAAGGGGAAGAGCGAGGACATCATGAAGCTGTTCTCACATTTTTTAATTTATAAGCACCTGACTTTGAAACCATCACAAATCTGTTATCTATTCATGTAATTTCTAATTATGGTTTGTTTATTGTTTTTTTTCCCAAGGAGCTTCAACCGGAAGACAGAGAGACAGAACACAATGAACTATCTTTGTAGAGAACAGTCCTGTGGGACTACATAACACCCCTAGCATTATGCAGGATGACAGAGGAGTCTGAGGAGGACTACATACACCACAGGACCTTGCAATTTGAAGGTGCTGGAGTTGTTCAACATAAAGGATGCATACTACAAAAAGATGTTGCTATTGACAATTTGTGGTTCCCTACTATATTTTCTTCTCATTTTATAGCTGCAAAGAGTTGAACCATTTGTTCAAGAACACACAGTGCTAGAACAAGGCTTAGCTTGCATTCTTGTACACCATCCAGTGAACCAAGACTGTTCTTTTTGCTCAGAAAGGTGTCAAGGACAGGGATAAGAAGTACTTTTTTTAAAGAACTGTTTAAGAAAAGATAAGAGAATATTTTATTTATTTCAGTTTAAACATTTATCTGGAAACAAAATATTTCCTTGGCAGACAAATAAGCTGCAGCACTCCACCAGGCTAAAAAGCTCACCTTACTCCCCTACAGCATTCCTCCTGTCACTGTAACATATGTTTTGTTAGAGTCTATTTTGTATTCTTCTTTGTTTGACGGTATTAGACTTTATATAAAATGTTTTTGTCGCATGAAAAAGATTTGCAAATATTAATCCTTTTATTTATCCTCCAGTTTTCAAACCATGTTTTCTCCCTTGTATTTGTTAAATAGCATTAAAATTGCACACTAAAAGAATTACCTACTCAACATATATTTTCAGAATATATCCTTAGATACAGATCAGTTTTGCTGTTTTCTGCAGGGTTTTTTTGGTTGGTTGGTTGATTGGTTTTTAATGAGGAAAGAAAAGTCTATTTCTGAATTAAAAAATTACTAAAATCTGATGTGCAAGTATATTTGTTGTCAAACTCTACTCATACAATATGGTACCTTAATTAGAAGCACACTTCACTGACAGGCATGTGGAGAAACTTAACAGTTAATCTGTCTGAAAAACCAAAAATAACTCTTATTACACCAATTTAAAAACAAAACAAAAAACCCCAACCAATCAACGAACCAAACCAACAAAAAACTCCCACAAACCAAAGCAACAAGAAATACTCAGCAGTGGATATTCTTTGAAATGTTCAAAACCCATACATATCACTTCTCTTAAAAGTACATTCAAATCCTTTTTAATGGAGTTAGATTGTTTTTTAAACACTATAGTGACCATACTGTTATTGCTAATATTTTTCATATAATTTCACTTTTTTTTTTTTTCCCCTTACATAATTCTGCCCTACAGTCAGTGTTTTGACAAAGAACATTTTAAAACATTCACTTTCTACCACAGCTTCTTCAACCCAGTCTCTTATCTGGATTTTAACTCCTGCAAAAATGTGAGGCCTGGATTTGAAGGTTCTTTAAGATTAAGTTTAACAATCAAATTGGAATAGGGACTATAAAATTAATTTTTGGAGTGGAAAATTGCCAGATTTATCTCCTACAGTTCATCGCCCTTTCTATATTTCCTTACAGAGGGGAATGAAGTAGTGAAATAGCAAATTAAACTCAGTGGAAAAGAAAAGCAAACTGTCTCAGTACAAAGAATAAGGGACACAAGCCCAGATGCAGAGCATCCACTGACAACATTGTTGGGAAGCAGTGGGCATACAGTTGTGAATTTATGTCAGTATGTGTAGGAGTATCCATGATAGTGCAAATCCAGTGAGCACAGTTAAAAATAGAAGGGGAAACAGATGAAAGAAGACTTCAGTATGGTTTAACAATCTGTCCAGAAGGTTTGCAAAGCTGTCTCTTTAGTCTAGGCTGGCATCTCTTCATATCATATATAGATCAAACTATTACAGGGCTGTCTGCATGTCCTGCAATCACACTACTCAACTGCAGTGTAGACACATCCAGAAATAGTCCTATTGTAGATATGTTCATCTAAAAACTGCATTTGCAAAAAGCAGAGCCTGGAAGAATACTGTAAAGCATATGGGACCTGATGAGGAACACATGCTGGAGAGAGAGTCCAATTTGCTAAATTCTATTAGCTGTGCTAATTCTGCCCTCCACGCAACCTGCTTCACTTGTGCTCCTGAAGGACACTGTAACACATGTTGGTTGGCCTTTCCTGTAGGGATTTGCAGTCAGGCCAGATTAACCTGAACCTTCAAGTAAAACAACTCACCCACCTTTACTGTCTGAGGAAGACACACTGTTACACTCTACAGACGGCTGGAGGCAACTGTATTACCTGTAATCAACACTCATTCCTCTTCATACTAACGCTGGATTCTGAAGCCCTAACCAAAGGAGGCATATTACTTACAGAATCACAGAATGCTGAATTGAAAGGGACTCGCAGGGATCATCAAGTCCAACTCCTGGTCCTGCACAGGACCATCCCCAAGAGTCACACTATCTGCCCTAGAGTGTTGTCCAAAGGCTTCTTGAACTCTGTCAGGTTTGGTGCTGTGACCGCTTCCCTGGGGAGCCTGTTCCAGTGCCCAACCACCCTCTGGGTAAAGAAACTCTTCCTAATATCCAACCCAAACCTCCCCTGACACAACTTCAGGCCATTCCCTTGAGTTCTGTCACTGGTCACTACAGGTAAGTGTCTGCCTCTGCTCTTCCTCTCATGAGGAAATTGTAGACTACAATTAGGTCTCCCCTCAGTTATCTACTGGTTCAAGGCCAGACATTTCAGAAGAGCATCAAGACACCAAAAATGCCTTTATCCATTATTGCTGTGACCAGCAAAACTTACTGTGGTGGAGAAACCCAGCAGATGATAAAGTCCTTTGAATTCAGTACTTCCCCTCCTCAAACAGTGGTTTGCTGCACAGCTGCTACATGAGATCCTCTACTAGCTACAAATGACAAACTGCTACATTCTCTCAAGGATGGCTTGCTACCATTTGTCCAGCAAGTAACCAAAGGGATCTACTCACATTCTTAAACTGACTGCGTAATGAATGATTCACTTTGGGGAGATTTTGTGTGCATTTTGCTAAATCACAACCAGTTATTCACAATGAAGTTATTTAGCACTTAGCTGCCTTATCAGGAGACTATAAAGACACACAAGCTAGTGTTGACTCAAACACTTAAAGCTCTGGTAGGAATCGGATCACAGCAGCAGCGATTATACATGAGCTAATTTACCATGGGAAGAAGCAATGTGAAATACAGAAAGTTCTGGGTGCAGGGATAAAAATCCTGTGCTGCTGCCTGTCTCTCTGTGGAAGTCCTAGGCACATGCAAAGTCATGCTCCAACTAGCTGCCCGGACCTAGGCACCTAAGCACACAATCACGACAAAACCTCCAGTCACTGGGCAGTGCTGTTCTGACAATTTCCACCAAACTGGGAGGAGCTGCTGGCTCCTTTGAAGGTACACCCTCCAGAAACATCTTGACAAATTATAGGGCTAGGCAATCACCAGCCATATAGACTTAATAAGGGCAAGAGTCAGATTCTGCACCCAAGACAGGGCAACTCCAGATGTAGCAATACAGCAGGGAATGAGAGGCTGAAGAAGGAATGAGAGGCTCCATGGAACACAACCTGAGGGTTCTGGCTGATGGTAAATTGCCTATGAGTCAGCAGCGTGCCCCAGCAGTCAAAAGGATCAATGGTATCCTGGGGTGCACCAAGCACATGGAAGAATTCCTCTACCTTAGAAATGTCAGTTTGATACCTACATGAGCACTACTCTCAGTTCTTGCCAACCAAAGAACAATGCCCCATGTCGTGAGGTGCATCAGGCACAGCATCTCATGACAATTGAGGGAGGAGATTTTCCCACTCTGTTGTGCACTGCTAGAGCCTCACTTCAAGTCCTGTGTGCAGTTTTGGGCACCACAAGAAGGATCTAAAGCTATTAAAGAGCGTCCAAAGGAGGGCTATGAAGGCATAGAGGGTAAGCCATACAAGGAGTGGATGAGATCACTTGTTTTGTTCAGCCTCAAGAAGAGGAGATTGAGGGGAAACCTCATTGCAGTCTACAACTTCCTCATCAGGGGAAGAAGATGAGCAGATAGTGATCTCTCCTCTGGGGTGTTCAGTGACAGCACCCAAAGGAACTTCATAAAGCTGTATTAGGGAAGGGTTAGACTGAGTATTAGAAAGAGGTTCTTCACCCAGAGTGTGAAGTTTCTTCACACAGGGAAGTGATCACAGCACCAAAGCCTGTCAGAGTTTCAACATTAATGAAAAGTAAATAATCAATGATGTAAGTATAACTAAATTGCTTGGTGATTCCATTCTGTAACTCAAGGTAAGTTTTTGCTCATCCTAGCAACAAGCACAAATATTGTGCTTTATTCAGTGTTCAATAATTGCAGAATTATAATATCCCAGAAATTAACACAAGTCAGACACATAACTTAAGATTCTTTGCAGGTGAAAAAAAAAAATAGAGAAATAAGTACATTTAGACTTAGCATAGTAGAAGTGTGGGTCAGGGAATGTGACACATTTTATTTACCTCATCAGCAGTCTTCTGCTTCTGTGTGTGCTGTTTTTCCCAGGTATAATTTGTTTCATTTTGTTTGGTGTCTTTTGTTTGCTTTTAAAATCATCTTGGAGACAGCTTTTACAAATATCCAATAAGTGTCTTCAATACTTAAAATCTTAAGCCAATTCAAAAGCAACTTTTAGGCTCTTTATAAATTTACTACTGTAGCTCAACTGGAACTGACAGCTAAAAAACCCAGAATATTTACAGCCATATTTTAGTAAAAGAGAACATGAGGTATGTACATGTACAGATGAGCACGGCAGCAGTTATATTGTGTTAGTCTGGATAGTTAAAATATTTCCTAATTCAATTAAAAGAAAAAAAAAAGCCCAGTCAGTATAGCCAGATCCTGCAAAAGAACTAAATGGATGAATAATCAGCAGAGCAGTATAGGTTCAAATCACAATCATGTGTATGCCCCTGTCATGCACATGACAGAATAGGTGGAATTGGAAGGGACCTTTGGAGACCATCGAATCCAATCCCCTTGATAAAGCAGGTTCACCCAGAGCAGGTTGCACAAGATCATGTCCAGGCTGGTTTTGACTATCTCCAGGAAAGAGACTTCACAGTCTCTCTGGGCAGCCTGTTCCAAGAAAGCTGTGTAGCACAGCCTGATTTTTACTCAAAGATGTAAACCAGTTAGCTAAAATGGGGGTGGGGGGGTGGAAAAGTTCCTGATTGAATTTCATTTTAAATGGAAATATCTACACTGATCCAGTAACAATAAAGAAAAAGGGGGGAGAGGGTGAAGATTTATACATAAGGAGAGGTCATGTAATAAATATACTGTATTGAGATTAAAAGATAAGTAAGACAATACTTTTTTCTCCGGTATAAACAAAAATAATACCACCAGTTTGACTGCAAACAAGAACTGAGGAGGAAATGAAAATGAAAAGGAAATGCTTACAACAAACCTTACAATCCTAATGCTATGTTTTCACAAGGAAAATACATTAAAAAATATTGAGCAATGCTTGAAAATGAAGCGTAAATCAACCACATTCATAGTCAAAATCAGCTTTTGCAAACACTCAACACACAAGAAAATATACATAATGGAGGATTGCCCTGACTGCCAAACTATGATGGCTGAATTCTACTTCTCTTTGATAATTCTAAAATTTTCAGATCTCTGAAACACTTGGTGCTTTACATTACAAGATGAAATCACAGTTCCACCTTAGACACATAAGTGGCAGATATTTGTACCACAATAATTAATTATTTTCCCAACTCAGTCTAAACCTCTCTTAGGACCTTAAATCAATAAAGTATCTGATGCACGTGTTCTATTTTCTTGTTTCTAATGTTTCTTGTTTCTGTGCATATAAATCTACTGTAAAACCACATTTCCACTGACAGTGAAATTCCCTTGTGTTTACTAAGCACCTGTTCCATGTAAGTCTACCTTCTCTGCCTCCTTTGCGAAACCAGCAGATCTGCCAGAAAAAGAGGAGCAGAGATACAACGCTACTCCAAGTCATCTTGCCAATTACCTAAGCGCTATTTCCTTATTTTAGTTTAGTTATGGCCCTATTCTGACAACAGTTGAGAAGAATTATTTGCCCTCCAAAATCCAATACTTCTAAACTTTCTCTCATGTATTTTTCATCTTGACAACGAACATACATATTTCAACCATACAAAACCACTGTATTTGCTCAGCAACAGTAAAGCATTGGTGAATAGATTCCTTACAAAGACTTTCATCTGAAAAATACAAACTTTTCTTTATTTTACTTGGCATTAATTATAATCATCATGGTTGCATAAGGAAGGATGAGAATATTCTCATCGTGGCATATTAGCTTCAACTGTAATCTGAAAGAAATGTAGGTTTATCCTAGTAAAACTGTGAAAGAGAGCTATCCCTTCCTACTGCCCATGCAACATTAGTGCTGCTGTACATGACAGTGAATTAACCCCCACTGGGGAGTCTCTGGCTGTGTGCTCCCCCTTTCTTGCTGACATCTCATCACATGTGGAGGCAGCATGACATGCATGTCCTCATTTCAGAGGACAGAAATGACAGTGGTCACAGCAGGGTTTGTCATGCTTTCCCCTTACTGGGGAAGTCTGGAAAGTCTGACCAGTGTCCAAGAAGGACAGAGCTGCTGTGGGTGTAGATACAACAGGAGTCTGGGACATCCTGAAAGACTGTGTGAGAAAGAGAGGTGCATGTGGGATTAAGACTTCTTGCACCTATGAAGTCCACATGGGAACAGGTTTTGGCTCCCAGGAAGACTGGACAATTGGGAAGCAGAGGGGCACTTCCTAGTTTTTCAAGCTCTGTTGATGTCTGGTCAAAAAATGGTTACAAAACAGGTAATATTTGGGATGACAGTTTTGCATTCATGAAAAAAATGACCTATCACTTACTCACAGTACTCCATGAAGAGACAGAATCTCCAAAGGTATCACTCAGTCACTTTGTCCAAGAAGTCTACTTTTTTTTAACATTGTAAACTCAGAAGCTGGCCCCAAAGAACTCATGTCATACTTACCTGCCATATTGTTGTCATTAGACCAAATAACATTAAGAAGAGGAGCAGGTAATCTGATTTACTATCTTTTATAGAACTGCTTTACCTGAAACACTGCTCACCTTCTTATGCCCAAATGCAACTTAAAATATTTTGAGCAGCTCACACGAGAACGCTTATTTAAAAAAAAGAAGGAGTTTTTTTAACAAGCTCCTCAGTTTGGAGGTAACTATTTGCTAGGCCAGTTCTGTGATGTAATTATATTTTACCCACTTTCCCAAAAAGCTACAAGCCACATACACTTTCAGCAGCACACTAAATGAGTGACACAGACCCGAAATTATACAGACCCCAAAAATCACTGTGACTGTGTTAAGTGGAATAGTCAGTTTGCCTAAGTTGGTCTTTGACACATGAAAACATTAATTAAACACTCCACACCACACAAATGGAGCCTTTTCACATGAGGCACAGGCATCATGACTCTGTGCCAAATGAAAGAATACCTGAAGGAAAAGTTACAATTTTGCAACTGCAACTACAGTGATGTAGCAAGTGTCTTGTTGACAACTGGACAGGTCAAACTGTAATTGTTTTATTCACATGAAAAGCACTTTCTTACTGTGTCCTAAGCAACCTCCCAGGTCTGCTCTTGAAAACAAGTTTTCAGCCTACCTGCAAAATCTTCAAAATATGGCTCTAGTATCACACCAGGCATACTTTCAGGCTTAGTAGTACAAAGAGAGAAGTGGCTCACCATGTTTACAAAGCATGAGCTCACTCACGAGCTAGCTCCAGAGGATTTTAAGGTGAAATTGCTATGAAATTTTTTAGGGTGAAATCGTTTATGAGCAGTAGTATGGCAATAGGTCATGCTTTTTATGGCTCATTGGAAGTATATGCAGTACATACAATTCCTAAATTCAGTACGGGCAGGACACTATGAAAGTCTGCTACAACACACTGCACAAGGCTTAAATATATACACATCATCCAACATAATTCCTAGCAGCAGGATCAGTGCTATTTGCACAAGACATAATGTGATTTTGATTTTCCAATGCTATGCTCGTACGCTTTTCTTCAGCCATTTAACTAACACAAAAAGGTAAAACAGTAATTTGCTTCAGAATAATTATTTTTAAACTTTTTTTCAGTTACCTTTAGCTATTGGATTGCTGAGGTGTAAAATGAGGCTACGCTTCCAAGATTTTCCACCGAAGCACAAGCACTAGCAGGTTTTCGTGCGGTTTGGGGTGGGAGGACTTTTTGAAAAGCAGTTGTGATTATTAATATCTCTGTAAGACATGTGGCTTTAAGCCAACCATTGAAAGTGCCATCAGGTGATAACACTGACAATGAAAAAATCACAGAATCACACAAAATCACAGAATTAACTAGGTTGGAAAAGACCTTTGAGATCATCAAGTCCAACCTACTACCTAACACCATCTCATCAACTAAGTACCACATCCAGTCTGAGATTGTTCAGGAGCTGGTTTGTATTCAATACCATCAGGACCTGATGCTCAAGCTCGTCTTCATGAAAATTGCATTTGCTCAAAAAAATAAAAAAAGCACACTGATATGAGCACGAAAAAGGTTTGATCCCTGATATTGCAAAAAACCACTCACCCAAGTATAAGCCACAGTTTTTCTACCAGACAACTTACCATTTGTTTCCCCACACTGACAAACATGCAACTCCTACTTGATTTCCTTCCAGATTTCGGCTTGCCCGGCGGGACAGAAGGGTGCTGACGGCTGGGTCCCCGTTCGGACGGACGGCTCCCAGCAGAATAGCAGCAGATCTGCGTCGGCTCCGAGTGTCAGCGGCTTACACTGCGCTGCAAGGGGTTTGCGGCGGCACTTTGCAGGGCTGACATCACCTATGTGCTCAGTCCCAGCAAAACCCACCGCGTTCAGCCCTGATTTCATGCGGAAAGCACTTCCCCGGAGCGGGCGCACCCCTACTCCCGCTCCCCGCCCCCCGGGCTGCATCTCCCGCCTCCCGGACAGCCCCGCTCCCGCGCCCCTCG
>WEIV01013373.1:0-16443 GCA_013390005.1 Calyptomena viridis | reverse complement strand
TATGTTCTTTTTTTGTACTACTTTGCCATTGCTACTAAGTAATACATACTCCTATTTGTCTGCAATAAATAATTCATGAAAGAATCACAATTATAAAGGCATATTAGACTGTGGTAGTCATCCTTGACAAGAAGATAAGGACTGTGAGGAAAATAGACTAAAACCTAATTAAAAAACAACATGTTGTTCTCCATGAGAAAGAAGGGATATTTTCAAAGCAAAAGCTGAACTGAAGTCTAAACTAACTCCCTCTGAACTCAGAATACCTTCTGAACTGTGTCAGTTCTCCTGACACAGGCAATGATACAGAATTAATTTTTCCCTCTCCAAACACTCACACAAGCAATTATGAACAGCAATAACACAATTTAGTAATTTTCATTTGAAGTGATCATTTAGTTGTTCTGATACCAAATAGAGTTTCTGCCAAAGAAAACTTTGTTAGTTATTCAAATAGCATTGTATTCAGCATTCAAAAGACTTTGAAAACTCAAAACAGCAGTCATGTCCCATGGGATTCACAGCTCATATTGTCAGCCCATCCTTTGTCCTGTGATCATTGCTACGATGTACAAAAATAAGAACAGAAAAAAAAACCCAACACCAAAATCCAAACCACTAAAAAACAATGCGAGTCAAATAATTGCTGTTCTAAATTGTCAAAACTTTTTCCAATCAAAGAAGAATGATATTGATTTACACCCATGGAGATTCCAACTCTGATCTTTTATTTTCTTTCTTCTAATAGGTCAATAGGGAGGATAATAGTAACCAATGATAACACATCTTATGTAGTATTCCTGTTTTCTTTGTTATTGTCATCCTACTATTGTGTACTACACTAGAGTTATTTTCCTCTTTTCTCCAGCTGTTTCTGTTTCTCCTCCTCTTTCTTTTGTGTCTTCTCCCTTGATATATTATTGTTATTTGAAATAGCAAAGAAACAGGTTCTATTTTTTTTTCTTCAGAAGAAAACAGATTTATTTGAATCTCTCTTGGCAGCATGTTCCCCACTCATGGGCCACCATGGAAGTACCAGGCTCTGCACTTAGTGACAACTCCATTGTTCAGGATATTTTGTTATTGTGGTGTGTCTGCATAATGAGAAAAACTCCGGAATACTTAGCCTGTTGAGAGCTTGGAAAATGAAGATGTGAAATCACATCTTCTTGCCTCCTTCTAATCTCTTAGCCACATGAGAATATTACCAAGGGGCTTGAAACTCGTCACCTACCTGAAGAGAATTTCCTAATTTCCAAGGAAGTCTCATTAGCATCTAGCTGGTTCCTTACATAAAATTTCTTCTCCCAGTGCAAGAACCAGAAGCTTTATAATCCAGATGTGAATGCACTGGGATATCCAAACCTGGCAGATGGTTTATCTGGAGCTGCTAGCAGCTGGTGTACTTTAAAAATGCCTTTTGGTCACTTAAGATGGTTTGAGAGCTGGCATTGAATCAACATGAGGACCAAGCTATTCAGCCCTTCTTTCCCCCACACACCCCTTTTGTGTGATTGCCAAGCTGAAATTGAAGAATTTGCATCAAAAATTTAGTGTTTAACCCAGAAACCCACTCACTCAGATGTCAGATTTGTACTATCAGAATTTGTACAGCAATGGGTTGTCACATTCTTCACCCTCTGGGAGATTATTTTGAGCCAGGTATGGTACATTGCCTAAAGGCTCACAGACTAGTGGGTCATCCTATCCAGATCTCTATCAGCCAAAACATCTCTATCAGCTCTCTCCTGGTCAGACACAAAACCCAACGCCCTTTTTGCCAGCTATTGCTTTTTAAATATCTAAAAAGGTATGTGCATGGTGAAGCATGCAAAGGACAAGTTTAGAACCTGACCTAAGAGCCTGACGTTAATTCTTTCACTTAAGGATGATATCAGTGAAAGCAAAATGTCTGTGAAGTTCAAGCATAGAAGGATTCATGAGTTTCAAGGACAAAATAGACAAAACAAGAGTAATTCCGGTATACAGATGAGTGTCAGAATCCCACATCTCCTTTTGAAGCCACCCAATCTATGGAAAGCTGTGGAATTTACAGTCTCAGCATCTGTCAAGATTACAGACTGCCTTCATAACTTTTTCCAAACATAGGTAAAAAAAAGTGGAAAGAATCCTGAAAGAAGGAAAAGGAAACATTCAAGAAAAGGATTTTACTGTGTCCATTGTGAGTGTGTGAGAATTTGGTTATGGCATGTAAGAAGGTTGGGAGTACAGTCAACAGATTCAGAGAGAAAGTAGGTCAGAGTGGTGTTAACCACAATAGAAATACCTTCAAGTAATTTCCAACCATATGGAGTAATTCTAAAATATATCCATAGAATCATAGAATGTCCCGAGTTGAAAGGAATACATTAGTTTCATCAGGTCCAGCTCCTGGCCCTGCACAGGATAACCCCAAGAATCACACTGTGTCTGACAGCATTCATTGCCCAAGCACATCTGAACTCTGTCAGGCTTGGTGCTGTGACCACTTCACCCTCTGAGTGAAGAACCTTTTCCTGATATCCTGCCTAAACCTCCTCTGACTCAGCTTCATGCTGTTTGCTCGAGTCCTGTCACTGGTCACCACAGAGAAGAGATCAGTGTCCACTCCTCCTCTTCCCCTCCCAAAGAGGTTGTAGACTGCAACGAAGTCTCCTCTTAGTGTCTTCTTCTCCAGGCTGAACAGACCAAGTGCCCTTAGCCACTCCTCACATGACCTCCCCTCAAGGCCCTTCACCATCTTCATTGCCCTCCTTTGGACACTAGTACCTTAATATCTTTCTTATATTGTGTTGCCCAAAACTGCCACAATGTTCAAAGTGAGGCTGCACCAGTGCAGAGCAGAGCAGGACAATCCCCTCTCTCAGCCATCTGGCGATGCTTTGCCTGATGCCCTGCAGGATATGGGGTTGCAATAACTGGGAGTAATGCCCATGCAGGTGCTCAACTAACATTTAGAAGGTAGAAGAATTCGTCCATGTATTTTTTTGTTCTTCACACAAAAATCCAAAACTGTTGCCAGTGTCAGATTGTTGTTAACCATCTTCTCTGTCACTGCATAGAAATAGCACATGTCCTCGTACTGCTCAATGCCTCTCCAATGCTTTGTTGACTTAAAGGAAATAGCAAAACACTTCATGCAGTTGAATATGAAGTAATCCTGACCCAACAGTGAGATGCATATCTCTGGCATTGTTCTTCCCCTTACTAAATGTTATCTCAGCCAGCTGCTATTTTAGATTTAATATTCTTGACTTGACGTATCCCTTCTGTTTGCTCTATTTGCTTCTTTTTTCCTTTCTTTTTTTTTTCCTCCCCTCTTCCCCCAGTTCATGGATGTAACACTAACTAGGAATAAACAATTAGAAAAAATATCAATAAGAGCATTTTCAGGAAAAAGCAAATGAACAAAATAAATTCATCTGATCCAAAATCCCGAACCTAACTACACAGGTAGCTGTTGTCCAAACGAAATGAAAATTTTCTTGCCCCACAGTTGCAAAACAGTGAAGGGACGGACAGCTGAATGCTTCCCAGATCCTTTATTATTAAGGCATTTGATATTATACACTCTGCATGCTCATTACATCTTCATTACAGCTACAGCTTAATCCTACATCTACTGCTAACTACTAACATATCTATTCTACACTACATCTAACATGTCTACCTACCTCATAGCTAACAGTAATGTCTAATAATAATAATAATGTCTGCCAACTATAGCAGTAGCTATATTAAGCCACATCAATGTTTACAATATTAATCAAATCATCTGAGGGTTTACTGTCCATGAGCTGTGCAGGAGATCTGCACGAGCTCTCTCATCCAATCGGTGCTCTGGTCAGGCTGTGTCCATGTCTTCATAAGCTGCAGACCATCAACAATTAAACACATCCTTGGTTAAGCCACCTTATCACAAACTACCACATTCCTGCCACAGGCTGCTTTGCTTCATGCATTTTCTCAGTTCAACTCACTATGCATCCCAGCACCACACCTCACTTCCCTGGGGTAGACAAGATCTATTCATCACAAATCTTGTATCTCCTCCTACTACTTTAGCTCCTTGCGTTTTGATATATAATTTGTGGAATCCTGCATTTCCATGCTTTTACACTGTATTTATCCTTCATTTTCCCTTGTGGTCAGCATCACAACGCCATGGCAAAAAAATGACAACTTACACAAGCCACTTACAGCTGAATCTCTACTTCATTCCGATTCCAGAATGGCTTCAGCTAAATGTGTTAGGGAAACATAGAGTGTTTGGTGTGCATCCTGCGGTGGAATTAATTTAATTTCTAACCTGCTTCAACTATTCTATCAACAACAGACAAGATAAACTCATCATATGAATGTTGACATGTCCATTGGAAAGAACTGTCCATATCACCATTTCTCTCTGAGTTAGAGTCAAACTAGGTCTCCAACATAAGTAGTTAGGAATACAGAATTTATTACATAAATCGTGAAATCATGATACCCTAAAAAACTATCCCATTAGGTAAGTGGATGAAGGTCTAAGGTCAAAGTTATGGTTTGATACAGAAACCTTATTATTTTTAAGATTTCAAGAAAAAAAGTAAGTATACAAAAATAATATAAAGTTTCTTTATCTGTCATATGCAGTTCTTTGTGAATTTTAGTTCACCATTTTGGAATATTTTCATGCTTTAAGATAATGGAAGACTTTGTGTGTGTGTGTGAATGAAACATACAGTAACGCAGTTCCAATTTCAATAATGTATGGGACCAATTCAAGCTTTCAAGGTAATTTGATGTTGCTAATGGTTATTTTGCTTTGTTGTTTTGACATTGCTATTCAGAGTAAATTGCACAGTGTCATGAAACCCATGATGGGTCAACTAAGTTAAAACAATCATTTTCAGTACACTTCTCCCCTTTTTTTTTTTTTAAAGATACGCAGGATTCAAAGTAGTTTGTCAAAGTTTTGTAAGATCCCATGCAGGATGTAATTCTGGCCCTAGTGAAAAGAAAAAGACAAAACTTCCACTGGCTTCACTGGGGTCAGGATTTTACTTGAAAGACATCGTATTTCCATATTGCAAAAGTCAGCTCATTTGCCATTTAACCTATGTTTGCTTTTTTGTATATCCTGTGAGGCAGAAATACAAAGCCCACCTCTTTTTAAGTGATTCAAAGAGTGCAAAAACTGCTAAAATAGGAAGTCTTTTATTTGATGTAATTCTATGCTTCTGAAATTAAACTGTTGTCACTGTTTAAAATAACAAGATATATTCAGGTTCATAGGAATGGCATTAGATTGCAGATTAGTCCTGTAGTATCAGAAACAACAGTTCTGTGAGACAGTCTTAAAAGCAATGCTTTAGGTCAGGGTGGAATAAGCCTAAGCTCTCATTTCTTTTTTATATTTATTTATTTATTTATTTATTTATTTATTATTTAGGGAGGATATTATGTGGTAAGACAAAGATAATGCAGTTAGTTGATGGGAATAGACAATTATTTATTCCACTAAGCTGTCCTTATTAAAACCAAGGAATAGGTTCATCACCATTGTTGATTTGTTTCTTTGGTTTGGGTTGGGTTTTTGTGTTTTGGTTGGTTTGGGGGGTTTTTTGGCATGTTTTTGTTCTTTTTTTGTGTTTTTGCTTAAATGGTTTTGATTTTATTGTGCATTTTCAATCTACATAAAGCAGCAATGTATGTACAATCCCACACAATTACAGGTATAAATACTTATGTGCCTTGTTTAGCCAAAGCAAGTTACTTAAAACACATCTTTATGAAATTCAAGAGAGATAAAAGAATAGGTGGGTACAGTTCAAAGGGATGAATGTTGGAGAAATGCTGACCAATTTTTAGTTACAGAAGTATTAGGGAACCCTGCCATGGAAATAGTATAAGCTGTGCAAAGAGAGTTTCTAACAAGATCAAGCTGGATAAACCTTTCTCCTTACGCATGAAAGAACATCTTTATAAGTCAGTGTTTTTCTCGGTTATAATCCTTGAAGTCTAATTCATGAAAAGTTTATTATGTAAGATTTTCACTCAAGGAGACTAGCAGTCTGAAAAGTAGGGCAGGAGTTAGATCTATCAGCTCATGTTTGAACATGCAAGTACATTCATTTGCTTTAAAAGGAAAATTTTGTGGTAAATAAAGGGCAGGACATAAGACCAATCTTGTCTTTTACTGCAGTGTTTGCTTTACATAAGAAGAGCAAATACACATGCTTTTGCTCTGTGATAAGCTGAAATATTTGAAGACCTAATGATTGGGTGCATTACACATGTTGCTCCTGGAAGTGACTAAAAATGGCAAAAGGAACACATTTACTTCCTCTCCAGATCCCCTCCTGAAACATTGATATTCCTGAGTGTATTAAGGGGTTGCAAGCACAGAAGAATTTTCGTACTTCCTGGTAAACTGTAACAACCACAGCAAACTGATGTGCTTCTGGAAAACACAAATACCATGCAAATACTGTGGAAAACACATCTGTATTTCAGACCATCATACAGTACAAATATTTGCTCTTCTTATGTAAAAGCAAAAATCATTGCAGTAAAAGAAAAACATGTTTTTCTTTCAGCAAAATTCTCAGCAAACCCAAGTGAATTAGTTACAGCACTGGACTATGACTACTAAAATCACTTCCAGATTGGAACAGACCCATCAACATCTCACTGTGCCCCAGCACAGTGGGGTTTTGCCCCTGCATAAGAAGACACACTTCTACATTTTTCTAGTAAGCATTAAGAGCATCCTGCATTTCCAACTGCTACTTTTAGCATTCCACATCATGACACTGTCACCTTATAGTAACCACTAATTGAAACAGATCATGCAATTTAGCTACCATTTTTCCTGTCATAATATTTGATGAAGACAAATTCTCACATTTAGAGAAAAATAATTTTGACGGAGTCAGAGTTTCAACGAATGTAATTTCATTAATTATGAGGACCATGATGAAGGAAGTAGTGGAAAAGCGTAAGAGCAACTAATGCAGCTAGTACCTACCTCTTTTCATAATGCCAGTCCTGAAATTATCTCTTTCGTTATTTAAGACTAACATAAACAATTCTGATTTACCTCTCGTATTGGGTTTTAGTGGCCAGGTTTTGGTAGCAGGGGGGCCTATAGGGGAGGCTTCTTGAAGAAGCTGCTGGAGGCTTCCCCCATTTCCAGCAGAGCCAATGTCAGTCAGCTCCAGGCTGGACTCACCGCTGGCCAACAGCAGGCCAATCAGGAGTCATAGTGACACCTCCGTGACAACATATTTAAGAAGGGAAAAAAAGTAGTTGGTGGGCAGATGAAGATGCTGCTAGAGAAGAGCAGGGTGAGACATTGTGATTAACGCCAATGTAGGCACCAAGGTCAGTGGAGAAGGAGGGGGAGGAGATGCTCCAGGCACCAGAGCTGAGCCCCTGCAGCCTGTGGTGCAGCCCATATGGTGGAGCAGGTTGTCTCCTGCAGCCCATGGAGGACCACAGGGGAACAGAGATCCACCTGCAGCCCATGGAGGAGCCCACGCTGGAGCAGGTGGATGCTGGAAGGAGGCTGTGATCCCATGTGGGAGGCCCATGTCTGGAGCAGGGGCCTGGCAGGGTCCTGCAGCCCGTGGGAAGAGGAAACCCACACTGGAGGAGGATTTCCTGGTAGGACTGTGGCCTGTGGGGGACCCACGCTAGAGCAGCTATACCAGAAGGTCTACAACCTATGGAAAAGTGACCCACGTGCCAGCAGTACCTGAAGAGCTGTTGAAACTGAAATTCTCAAATTGTGCTTTCCTAACAAAGGCCTCCCTTCTCTACTGGTTAGTCTCTGCCACAGTCTTTTCACATGGCACAGGGAAAGCAATCAGTGTCTGGATTTTTTTTTATGTTTACAAAGGTAGAAAGGCTTTTTACAAGAAGGCTTGCACAGCAAGCTGGTGTCTATAAGCTATTCCAAATCATTGTAAAATTTCCTTGTTGGCCTCTTGCTTTATCTGCAGAGACCATTTATAAAGTGGATAACTCCTGTCAGTAAGAATCATATAAAAAACAACTGACCAGCATCAGCTTGGGTTAGACAGAGCCAGGGATGCTTTGGTGACATGGTTTCTGAAGGAAAGGAAACATTCAGATCCATATTGCATCCAGAAATAACATGCTTTGTTTGATTTCCTGGGGGAAGGGGAGGTAGGGGGAAACCATGATCTCCTGCTTTGGCTGCTTTTGTAGAACCTAAATTCAATCTATAAGAAGGAATGAAACAGTCAGCATTTCAGAAGCTTACCAAATAAATTACTAGTGCCATGACTATTTGTAATTATAGGTCAGCTCTTAATACTGCTATAAACCACACATTCCAGGGCTTTGTAAGCACTTAAGAGCACATTTTAATCTCTTAGGATAAAAGAAGCTGGCATTGGCAACAATAAAAGAAACGCAGACTAAGTCCCTTAGTTCTTACTATAAAATTATGCTTTTCTCTACTTCAAACAACTTCCCTAGCACACAAGCTTCATGCACTCACATACCGCCCATGCTAAGCTATTTCTTGTGACAGTTTCAGCTACATTATGGAAAAATTCAGTGACATACTGTATCATAGCACCACATTGACAGTGCTCTCATGATATCATGTCTGAAGAGTATGATAATATCAGAGGCAATGTCTCATAAAGGCATTCACTGCTAATGTCTCCACAGATGTATCAAATCCAAAGAAGGTACAGGCACAATACAGTGTCAATGGCAGAGGCTTAGCTTTCTATGGATTTAATGGGTCCTTTTGAATTTTGGAAGTTCTACAAGGACAATAAGAGTTGTCTTTATCTACTGTATGCGTGATGTTCAAAAGTGAAGAAAAACTACACCAATTATCAGATGTATCAGATGGAAGTTATGAGAAGCAAGCAACAACAGTAACAAATTCCTGCTGGCACACTGAGAATTTCCTTTGCCCTGAGATCAATTACCTCCTAAAACCAAGTATGAAAGGCCACAAGGAGGATTCTCTGTCTCTGTCAGGTGCAGCTGTGGGGAGGGAAGGGTGGAAGTTGTTTATTGTGCCCATCAACTTAATGACTGCTCAGGATCCTCAGTGCAGCTCTGATGGTCTGACTTCTCTTTTGCCCAGAAGCTCTTTGCTGTGCTCTTGTATCTGTCACTCAGGCCTCCAGCTGCCCCACTAATCATGGTGTGAGACAACCTCCCAGATGGGCATGGATGTCAGGCAGGACTTAATCAAGATCCTAAATAGTTTCCTTTGTATTGAGAGGAAGACGGTGCTAAGCTGATGTTCTGGCTCTTATGTTAGAACTTACTGCTGATGTTACTGATTAGTAGGCCAAATTTTGGAGATTTCATCAGTGGCTGCAGTGTCACAATTTAAATGGTGTGGCACTAAGTGAGGAGTATCATCCTTTTCCCTCAGATGTAATATAACTCTTCCTGAAATGATCAACAAGTTCAGCTTGACACTATTCAGGCAGAAAATAGATTTGAATGTGGGCCACTTCAGAAAGGATTAGGCAAAAAATAAAGCTCTTCTGATCCTAAGAGAGATCATTCATGTTGTATGAAATGCTTCCTTTGTAAAGGAGGATGCAGATGCTCTTTGCATTGATGAATGCCTTTGACATCCTCTTGGGAGGAAGAACTTTTGTCTTCCAACAACTATTGTGTGCTTTATACAAAGGGGAAGACTTTAAAACAAAACTGTTTGCAAACTCATTTCCAACCTTCCCAGGTACTGGATTGCATGGTGGCTGAAATACACTAAAAGAAACTGCTTCCATGCCCACAGGCAGATGATGTGAGTGAATCTGAAGCTGCCAAGTCTTTGTGGATTTTCTGGTAACTCTACTGCCATGAAAAAGGGATGCTGTCAGCCAGCCATATCTTTTCCAGTTTTATTATTTTTTAAAAATACTCTAAAATGAAAGTACACTGTTTCTGACAAGTGTGGGGTTTGGTTTGGTTTGGTTTTAACCACAAAATGCACTCTGCAATATTAAATACCAAGTATGAAGGTTTTTTTTCCAAGAAAACTCCAAATATGTTTGTCTTTTATTTTTGGTGTATTTAGTTTAGGCCCATTCAGGCTCTGAGGACATCAAATTTTGACTATCATTCTGAACTACTAGAGTTTGGCCTTCTGTAATAAGCTATTTTTTAGAGCTATTTTGTGTCAGCACTTTGACACATAGAAGCTGCAAGACAGGTTTTACTGTCTTATACAGTAACTCTGATTCTGTTCATACAAAATGCCATTGCCACCCCAGAAAAAATCACTAGTTGGGGTAAAGGTAACTGTGTATGTCTTGTAGCTTAAATGAGGATCATGGCCATAACATAAACTCTTACCCAGCAGTCTGGTAAATGGTTGTAAAAAGAAAATTTAAAAAACCTTATTTTTGTGAATTACTTTCCATATCATTCTTATTGAAAGTTTTCAACATGCAGATACTAGTCACAATTACAAAACCATTTGTTCATGTATCATAAATTGTTTCAAATGGGACCGACTAATGCAGGTGGACAATGCTGCATATAGAGAAAAAAAGATATTATGACACCTACTGTGCTGATGTTTGCTTGTGGATTTGTGTCTGAACCAGACAGAGCACTGCAGAATTGAGGTCTCAGTGGGCATAAATTCAAATCAGAAGAAACATCTAGTAAGGATGGATGAACAGTGAAATCAGGTACTTTCCACATAATGTTTATATTTTTATTTTTGTTGATGCTGCTTCCTTGAAAAATGATGTTGTTTAGTTTGCACACTTCACTGAGGGAAACACCAAGTGCCATTATCCTTTGGAAACAAGTATGCTTTGGAGAAACATTCCAGGGTAACATAAACACTGTATAAGCATAAAAAAGAAAACAAGTCTTATTATTTTCCAAGCCTTTAATGAATACAGTTCCTGTATGCACTGGTCAATTAGGAATATAAAAAAGCCTAATAAAAAGGATGAAATCAGAACTGTATTTTAAAGGCTGGCACGAGCTATACAGGGCACTAGTGCATTGGGAGAATGATGAGATAATCTTTCACCATATCTTTTCTTGTTTTGCCTTTTAAAAATGTTCTTTTTGAAGTTTCTTATTGTAGCACAAAACAGTTTTTACACAGACCAGTATTTTACATTTATTTCACATAGCAGTGACTCTTTTGTTTGTGTTTTATTACAAAGCACTTTAGGGATTATAACTGTGCAGTGCCCCCAGTTGTTTTATTCCTCTCTCTATGAAGGAGAGAAAACTAATGCACGTGAAATATATTAGGCAATAAAGACAAGAAATGAAGAGTGCTCAAAAGTATGGAAAAATCTCTTGCATAAAATGTCAGAGGATAATTAATATAATTCATCATTTTCTAACAAAGAAAAAGGCATGAAATTTGATTGGATTTGAAAAGTGTAGGTGAATTGATGCTGCTAGGATTTGAAGTTGAGGCTTAAAAGAACAAAATGTTCACTTAGATAAAGAAATTTTGCATTAAATCATCCATAAATCTAAGTAAATTGTCTTTTAGAGGTAAGATTCTATAACAATGTTTAAAAGACTAGTTGAAATGATATGGTGAGAAATTTGGGTCCACAGGAAAAAGCAAAATTTGAGCTTTCAAAAACACACAGAGATTGTGGGTATTGTTTTGCAAATCTAGAGTTGCTTCACTTCAGCATTTATTGCTAACACATCATAACTTTTTCTTGTGTAACGAGACAAGATTATTTTGCAACTCCATGCCACAGAAGAAAATAATAGCATTTCCTTGACAGAAACACAGAATATTATTTTAATGTTCACAGAATAATCAATTAATACAATTCAACTCATTTAAAGACCTATGCCTGGTAAATGCCCTGAATCTTTTGCCTGACACAAAATCAATGGCAGGTTTTTTATTGGCTTCCAGGGTCAGGACTATGGCTTTAGGGTTTTTTTGCTACAAAGACTTTACACAAATTTACACAAAGGGACAAGAGATAGAAAGATAAAATCCGAGGCCCTAAAGAATAGAAAAGGTCATTTCAGTGGCACTAGAAAGCAGTTGGACTTTAGTTTGTTATGCTTTGTGACTAACAGCAGCACTGTAAACTGAGCTTCTGCAATCCCCTCATTAAAGTACATGCCTGAGAGACTGAAATAACATTACTGGGAAGGCTAAGTAGCCATATCCCAATTATAAACTGAAGCACTACATCTCTGTAAATTTACATGGCACACCATTAACAGAACTGAGATCAGCTCCTCTGGGAGTGGTTGTCATCCTTTGTTGCTTGTCATGGAGATTTTGTCCTTGTTTTTAAACTAGAGTATCCCTTTCCAGCAATGGCATATATAGCTTGTGTTCCAAAAGAGCAAAAGTAAAATGGAGCTGGTATTGCAAAAAATGAAGGCACCAGGGAATGATATTCTTTTGGCTACTGATACCTTTCAACTTGCCAGGTTCACCCAGTCCTTGTTTTTTGATAAAATCCATCCTTGTGGTGTTTTCTGATACTATATATCAACTTTCAAACAATGACACGTGTTGCACCCATAATTGTGAGCACATTTCATACTTTGTGAAAATGCAGTCAATTAACTATGTAATAAACAACTTTGGAGATGCTGAAAAAACCCTACCATATGCATTTCATCTCCTTAGTTAATTTCTGAAGTAAACTTTGGTTTTTCCTGTTCTTTGCCTAATTTTCTTACACAAACACACAACTACTGTTGTGTATTGGCTTGTTTGCAGAAGTATATCTATTAAGTCTGGAAGTTGGGTGATTTTAGATATTTACTGACTTTAGTAATGATTGGTTAATAAAAAGACACATTTTGGAGAAAAAAAGTTGTATAACTGTAAACTAAAAATATAAGCATGAGATAGAGAACAGAAAATAATACTACTTTTGTGAACTTAAATGTATTTAATGTAAAATTCTTCATATGCCTAGCAGATATTAATTACATTAATGATGCACAGTACCTGCACTTTTTAAAGTATTATTGTTCCTAGAACATTTTACAGATACAGAGATTGGAATTCAGAGCTTGTGATATGGACAAAGGCAAGCATTTGGCAAAAACTGGTAATTCAACATTCTTAATATCCGATCTCCTTCTCAGTTGATCCTTTGCAATATATTTAACTGCTTATCACTTGTAAAACCCTGACATTGCCCATTATATTTGTGGACATGTTCTTTCTTCAGGAACTCTTGTATGGAGTTAGAAGTATTCATCTCCACATTAGAGGATGGGTCTGGTTCTCAAATGTATTTTTCACTGGTTAGGTCACATATAGTCAACATTCTTGTGGAGGAAGAGGATGCGCTTTATTTTAAAATACTTATTAGGTTTTTTTGGAATCACTTTCAAATTTCATAGCTCTTTTTTTTGTCTCCAACTCAGAAATCTGATCCAAAGGGTCTGCTCCAGTGCTGGGCTATCACAAGAATATGAGGAGAGTGTCTGATTGTTGGAGACAAAGCCAGACTGATGTGTGTGGTGAGGAAAAAAAAAAACAAGCTGAAACTGACATACTGGTTTTAGCATCCAGACAAGGCTGATGCAGCAGATCAAGCAGGGTGTTAGTTCTTTGGACACCTGGTAAGTAAGAGAAATATCATCCCCCTAGAGGAGACTCTGGCATGGAGACAGAGGCTGACCATACTCACTGTTGAAAACTGGGGACAGGACTCAGAAGTCAAGTTGGTTAACACATGCCTGCCTCCAACAGCTGCAGCTGCTCTTTCTGGCATCCTGAGATATCACAGAGGAAGGGAATACAGGAAGACTGTTGGCAATTACTAGTAACGCACTATCTAGCAATTACTTCTTCTATGTAGATAATCATCTGGTATCTAGCATGTTCTTCTCCAAAGCCATGTTCAGGAGTTCTCACTGTACATGCTCAGCATTTTTAGAAATCCGTGTCTATATTCTTGCAAGCAGCACCAGTGGTGATGTTCACTGGCCCCGCCTCCCTTGGAACCGCATCTTCCATTCCTCTCTCAAGTAAGGAAATGAGGCAGAAATTAGGAAGGCTCTCTTTTAACTTTTTTAACTGTAGCTCCCACTACACTTTAAAATAATATTCAGCTTGGATTTCCTGTAGTTATTGAGCTGACTTGTATTAGCAAGATAAAATGAACCATCTCAATGCTTCAGTACAATGCAAACATTTTTTTTTTCTTTAGTGTTACCACAAAAAATATGCTATGTCTCTTGTAGTAACAGAAACCTTGTAGAAGCAAATATCTTGTGCATGCAATAAACAAGGGAAATAGGGTCACCTTTGGGTCTATCCATTTGCTAAAAGAGGAGGTATTTCTTTAAATTCAATTTTATACTGGCTTGCATCAAACTGCAGTATGTCACATCTGATATTTACTTATATTTATGTACTGAAAAGAATGAGGTGAATTCAAGGTCAGGAGTATTCTGTAAATACTATTCCTGCTGTTCTCTGTAATCCTGCATCCATGTGTAGGGAATAGTCCAATTTCTTTTTTACACTTGTGAGTACTCACACTGGGCCCTACCTAAGTCTGTGCTGAGCACCTGCAGACATTTACAGGTGCCAAACATCTTATCCCAATCCATTTCTTCTCCACAGTAATTAGATGAGCTGAAACGTTATAACCATCCTTCCTGCCTAGCCCCAGCTCTTACAATGGTCCAGTCTGGACTTGACTTCTGTGGCTCATCCCTGATTTTGAAAATTAATTTCTTCCGCACTACAGAACACTTCATAAAGACTGTGAAGTTTGCTGATCTAGTAAGCTGAATACTTGGGAAGAATAAACACATGATATGACATTGCACCACCTGCACAGGAAAGACAACCTGGTGGTTATAATTATTTATTATCCCAAAGGTGACTGTGGTCTTTTACCTCCGACAGAATGTATGGCTACAGCCAAAGTCTAATCTCAGCTGCACACGCAGAAATCAAAACTAATTTCACTGTATTCTCTGATGTAAGCAAGACCAAGGTTCAAGCTTCAGTCCCTCTTTTTCCTTTTTTTTTTCCAAATATGATATTTTTTTCCAAATATGATATTTTTTTCCTAATATGAGAAACCAAGTTTCTCATCACAAACATTACAAGCCCATGGTAGAGCATACATAATGAAACTCTCCCCATTAAGATTTGGCAACATTTATAGTATGTCTGGTGAAACTTATAGCAGGAAACATTGACGTGGTCAGATATATAGATAATAAACATAAATAGGAGGGAGGGAAGAAAAGATGAAACTTGAAAATGAAAAGATGAAAAGAATTAAAGGGCTCAAAGATTGTGGCAAGATAAAATCAGTACACGCTAGAATCCAAAAGGCTCATTTCCTTGCCTGAATTACTACTATGCCTTTCTTTTTCAACAGACACCCAGGTTTTAAAACAAAAGGAGGTTGGGCACCAAAAGATTTGAGCCTTATTGAAACTACCCTGATAAGCATGACTTGTATTTCCCCTTCTTAGGAAAAGTAACCTATGGATTTTTGATCCTTCGATGTATTTTAAAACTTGGAAATCCGCATCTCTCTTAGAGATGTCCATCTAATCCCTTGTGACTGTTCACTGTGCAATCTCTGGAGTGTTGGACTGGTGCCAGATCTGTGGCAGGCTGTGGATGCCTGTCAGGAATGTCAGGGAGACCTGCATACAATGGAAATCACCACTGTCACTGTGTGCATCACTCAGGGCTGGGGGCAGCCAAGTGACAACACAGTGGTGGCAGTCCTGGGCATGGAAAGCTGCCACTAAGCCAGCAGGCTCCTCTGTGCAGTCTGTGGGTGGTACACAGCAGGAAGGAGTGATGTCAAGAAAGGCTGGAAGTTGCTGACAGTTCCCATGTTCCACCCAGCGACCCTCAAATGTGCTCGTTCTCGCAAGCACCTCCCACCTCTCTTTCCCCAGGTTGAAACACATCAGCCAAGCTGGGCTCCTGAGTGCTAGCTAAGGCACTGTGTAATATTGAATAGCTGAGGAAAGGGTGGTGCCTGTGCCCAGCTCTTAATGGGTGGCCTTCCTGCTAAGTTGTTTTCATCAAGCCCAGATGATGATGTGTGCCAGCATCCTGGAGCTTTTCTTTCACATGGGTCGGTGTCTAAAGGCTGGGCCCTAAGGCCAGGGAGTCACAGAGCACGAGTAGAACCATGATGAGGTGCTGGCAGGAGACTCTGGCTTGTCAGGCTGTGGTCTCTTCTCATGAGAGTCTATCAGACCGTCTGACTTAGAAAAGACATGATCTTCATCTCACTCATTGACAGGGCCTCAGCTCTCATCACAGGCAGCAGAAGCAATCTGTTTCTTCTGGAAAGAACTCCTAATTAGAAAACCATGAGTCTTCTACTGATATAGCCTGGCCAGAAGGCAGACAGTGATGTCCTCTGAACCCCACGTGTGACTAAGACTGTGACTGGGCCTGATAGTGCTTTTATTTTTTTATTTTTTTTT
>WEIV01013372.1:58347-75208 GCA_013390005.1 Calyptomena viridis | reverse complement strand
GCAAAGCTGTTTTTTGTTTAGTTAACAAAATATTAAACAAATTTTCTAAATTAAATTTTAAAAGTAGTTTATTGTGGTAGTTTAGTTCAAAGCATTCAAAAGGATTTTGGTACCAAAGACATGACTGTTTCCTTTTCACAATGAATCAATTTCATTGAGTAGCCTTGTCCTTATTTATATAGAAAGATTTCAAACCTTAGACTGAGAACCAGACCACTACTGGTAGGCTAAATAACTTTAAAAAAAAAAGATTATAAAGCCTTTGCATAGATTGATGAGAAGCAGTCTTTTCACATACTTGAATTAAAAAAAAATACACTAATGTGAAGGTACAGTATAAACAAAAATAAATGAATAAGATAATAGAAAATCTCATTGTTATGTCTTTACACCATAATTACTATAAGATCTTATTTTTATAGTACAAACCTATTGTACTATAACTCTGCTAACAACAGTTTTTAGACTACAGTCCACAGTGATTTCCACATTTCTTTCCTAAGTAATAGTAGCAATCAACATGCTGAATGTTAGAAATATTTATATGTGTGCTTTAAAAGGTAGTCAACAAAACAGAATTCCACCTATTATTTGATATTGGCAGTCACTTGGTATCATGATACCTTTCTGTATGATTTTACTTCAACTTTTAAATTCATATTATTTATGAATATATTCAATTTCACAATTTCCTTTGCTACACACAGATACCTTACATCTCTTGTGGAAAGGGATCATATATTCCTAACACCTTTTGCACCTGTCTTTCATTATGATATTAATCCACGAGAACACATACCCTCCTGAGGAAAACATTGGCATAGTATGAGACACACACATAATCCTCCTTGTTTAAAATGATCTGAAAAATTCATGTACCTATTTTTTAAGAATCTTATCATTATCTAAATGACTTTGAATGACAACAGCAGTTTTGGGATTCACAATTTGCTGACTCTTCACAAATACGTGATTATATATTGTTCAAACAGCTGTATTCTTTATTGAAGTTTCTATTTATCCTGTGTAGTTCGATCAGTTCTGGCAAGTAGATCTACTCTCACTGTTTTAAAATATTCATAATTTTGTTCTAAAATCTTCTTCTTAAATTCATATGTGATATCTTCTCCATTACAAGTTTCCCTCTTTTTCAAAGTAATTGGCTTGTAACTCATTTGTACTGAAATGAAAAGCCATAGTAATGCAAAAATTATGCTGGAATCAGAAGTCAAATTGGCATTTACAGAATTGAACCTGTTTCAAATGTGAATGAAAAGTCCACAATATGTTAGTACACTAACTTGGAAAACACATTATATAAAAATATGTTGTACAGAAAGTTTCAAAGGCGAGTACTCAAAAATTCGGAAATGCTACTGGCATGGTTCCTTAATTTGTACCCACTGCATGCACATTTTCCTATAGTCTTTATTACCTGATTTGTTGACGGTTTGTCTTTGTTTATTTTCAAGGCTCCTGTCTTATTCCATGCAGAGTGTTTATCTTGCACATTCACTGTCCATCTTCAGGTCTTATTTGAAGCATTTCACTGAACACAAAAAGCATAGAAACACTTCTCAATATTTGCATAATGTTATTATTATACACAATACATCTATTTTCACATAATCCTACAAGATAAAGTTATTTTATTAACAACCTTTCATGGTCCTCAAGAGATGCAGAGAGCAACAAAATATTTAAAAATTCCTCAGCAGCAGAAAGAAATTCAATGCAAAAAAGAGTGAACTATAAGATGCATTTTTTCCTTTTTATGTTAGTTATGAAAAAGATTAATTTCATGACTGAAAAATAAAATTGTCAGCACAGCTGACAGACACCTTCCCCTGATGACCAAATGAAGTTTCACATTGTCTGTATGAAGGATGGAGAGCGTTTTTTCAGTGAATTACTGATCCCACTATTCCTTTTTTAACAAATGTGAAAGCTCCTTCAAAGAAAATTAATAAACAAAGAGAAGAAAAAGCAGTCAGAAGCATGAATTTGCCTTCAGAAGGTTCAAGAATTGGTTTTATACTCATCTACATCAGAGAAGAAGAGTCAGCTGAAAGGAGTTCATCTGAAGAGATAGCTGGTCAGCAGTATTTATAATGCCTACAAATTAGTTATCTGGAATTACTCTAAATTACTTCAAATTTCTTAATGTCAAGGAATCAGCAGAAAAAGTCTAGATTCCAAGGGAAAGGACAGACTCATGCTTACGTCCTTTTCAGAAATATGTACATTGCTGGAGAGATACTTTCATGTTATGTCATAGACAAGTGTCTCAGAGAAAGAAAAGTGCTCAGACTGCAACAATTTGAACTATGGCTGATAATGGAACAGTAAAAGACTGGAAAGATATGTCCAAAGGTTGGAACAAAAGGACAGGAACAAAAGCCTTGTAAAAGAAGCTCTTTTACTTAAATATCTTGTAAATTCAAATATTTCATTTTGGGAAACTGTGACCATGACCTGGACTTTGGAATAATATGTGTCATTCAGTGGTCAAAGGAAACACACTCTAAAGTGTCCTCTATTACATCAGTCCCTATTTGTGACTGAATCTAAGTCACAGACATACAGAACAGATGATTGACACAAGAGACAAAGGAAGAAGTAGGAACATAAGCCAGAGTATTAGAAGAATGGTGTATAGACTGCTTAGAAAAAGTAAATTTTGTAAACCTATGAGACTGTCTCTCAGCTTTTATCAGCTAGGCTTTAGAACCAACAAGGTTCTGGTAGAAGCCTGGAAGAAGACAAATATTTAGAATATCTTTGAGGGGCAGGCAGAGAAAAGAACACAAGGAACTATAAACAAGACAGCTTAACAAAAGTAATTACTAGAAAACTATTGTACAATAAAACTTGGTAGTTTGTGAAGAAATGGGTGCAGTATATTTCAAATATGAGAAAGATTTCTATCCTATCTTAGGACAACCTCTCAAGGATTTCAGGGTAATGCATTTTAAATGAAAATATTTAGAAGGTGGTGTATTGGGTTTCTGTGTCCAGGTTTTGGTAGCAGGGGTTTATAGGGGCGGCTTCTGTGAGAAGCTGCTGGAAACTTCCCCCATGTCCAGCAGAGCCAATGACAGCTTGGTCCAGGATGGACCCACTGCTAGCCAAGGCTGAGACCATAAGGAGAGATAGTAATGCCTCTGTGATAACATATTTAAGAAAGAAAAAAAAAAAGAAAACGTTGTTGGGCAGATGAAAATTGCAGCCAGAAAAGAGCAAAGTGAGAACAATGCAGGCACCCAGGTCAGTGCAGAAGAAGGGGCAGGAGGTGCTCCAGGTGCGAGAGCTGAGGTTCCCCTGCAGTCTGTGGTGAGGACCATGGTGGAGCAGCTGTGCCCCTGCAGCCCATGGAGGAGCACAGGGGTGCAGAAATCCCCCTGCAGCCCAAGGAGGGACACAGGGGAGAAGAGATCCCCCTGCAGCCCAGGGAGGAGCTTATGTTAGAGCAGGTAGATGCCTAAAGGAGGCTGTGACCCCGAGGGTGGCCCATGTTGGAGCAGGTTCCTGGCGGGGACTTGCTGACTCATGGGGAGAGGAGCCCACACTGGAGCAGGATTTTCCTGGTAGGAATTGTGGCCCCGTGGGGGACTCACATTGAAGCAGGTTGTGCCTGAAGGACTGCATCCATAGAAAAATGACCCACATTGCAGCAGTTTGTCATGAACTGTTGCCCATGGGATGGATTCACATTGAAGAAGTTCATGGAGGACTGACTCTCATGGGAGGGACTCACACAGGAGACTTCTGTGGGAGAGACCCCACAGGAAGCAGGGGAATGACTCGTCTCTCTGAGCAGTGGCAGAAACAACTAGCCGTAACCCCCATTCTCTGCCTCCCCATGTTGCTCTCCGGGGAGGAGGTAAAACTTGGAAAGAAGGAGGGGTGGGGGGAAGGTGTTTGTAAGATTTATTTTACTTCTCATTCTCCTGCTCTGATTCTGTTAATACAAAATTTAATTAATTCCCCCTCTTTGAGCCTGTTTTGCCTGTGATGGTGATCAGTGAGTGATCTCTCCCAGTCCTTAACTCATGACCCATTTGTTCAGTTTTCTCTCCTCTGTCCCTTTGCAGCAGGGAGTGAGAGAGCGGCTTTAGTGGGTACCTGGTGTCCAGTCAGGGTCAGACCACTACAGGTGGGAATTAATTATGAAAACACTCAAAAATCTGATAAATATTCTTTCTTAACTTGTATGGTTGTATCTAGTAAGGTTCTGCCAGCATGGGTCTTGTAACCATTGGTATCCAATGTATTAATGAAAAGGAGAAAGGAGAAGAAAATATTTGCATTTATAAATGGAAATTCATAAATTTGAAAGAAAGGATCAGAATAGGGCACTGTTTGATACATTGGAAATTGTTTAAACTAAGATGTAACTATATGTAGATAAAAGCAAAGAATGATCATTAATTAGCAATAGTGTGAAGTAGATAGCTGTTTTAAAAAAAGGGATCAGAGTTTAAAATTAATTACTCAAATTGACATGAATCAAGATATTGAACTAAATCTTATTAGCATACGTAAGATACAGTGTTGTAGAACAAGCTGTCTGAACAATCATCTTTTACAAAATATATAGAAAGTTCAGGAGACAAACAGTTGGATATCTTGTCTATTTCAAAGCTTTTCATCCATAATTTTCTCCACTTTAATGATAGAACTTTAAGAAACAGAATTCCCCAAGAAGGAATGGGGAGGTCATCAAAATGTCAGATGAGAATCTGAGTCCCGGAGGGAAGCTTTAAAAGATCTTCCTCAGATCCAGTGTTGATCAAGTAAGTCATCTACTGAAATGTAATAATAGTGCTTAGTTTCAGCAAATGTTTTCAGACTCCTTCATGTAAAAATGAACTAATTTTCAAAATTCAACTAGGAAATAGACTATGAGATTGGAGAGTTTTACATTCTTTTTTTTTTTTTTTTTTTGGTGCATCTGCAGATTTATCTAAAGATAAAATGAGAATATTTTCATACCACCAAAAAATCCCACCATAGAAACTCTTCCAGAGAGAGTCAGTTTCCCATTTTAGGGTTTGCAGAAGGACTAATCTCCCTAAATATTAAAGTTCTTCAAAAATCTATGTTACCACATTCAAGACCTTTTTTTTAGGAGAAAAAGATGTATACCCTTAATGCTTAGTTAATGGCCTGAAAACTCGTTGTAAACATACCATTTTGAGAGCCATCACCTTGCTCCACTTGCATATTGTTCAGATAAAATCATTAATCTCTTAAGTAAGAATAGAAAACTTAAGAATAATATTGGATGTCCAAGACTGTGAGAGCAGAGGAAAACGAGAAAGAAAATTAAATGTCAAAATTTATTCATCAAATCATTATGAGATATTTCTGTGGTATATTTTCACAGTATCTGGTAGCTATTAAAAAACCTTTTAACCAGATTTAAATGCAGCATATGAAATTATTTCCAATGTATTTCCAAAATACTTCTCTATGCTTCTCTAAAGAGTTAAATAAAATAAAGGAAGATGTATGCAATAATATCTGTAATTGCTTTGCCCTGCTATTCTGTCTTCATGTAATTTGAATAATAAAAGGGCATTAAAAAGGTCATTTAAACAATACTTAATTTAATGTCATTGTTATTTTAACTGTTATTGTATGTAACAAAATAGATTTTCTTAGCTAAGTTTGCTAACCCCAGACATAGTTTCTGAGGTATTTATTTCTCTAAGTAATCTGCAGAAAGATTTTTTGAACATCCTTTCACAGTATTGAAGTACAAAGACAGAACTCGGTGGCTCCTAAAGGTACTTTTCAAATATTTTACAAATATTTGTCTCTGTTTTATAACAATTAAAACGTACATATCTTGAAAGAACTGAAGTGTTTATGTTGCTGTGGGAGATGAGATGATACTCATGAATTATCTTTGATCTATCTAATGCAGTGTGGTTTTTTGTTTTCGGAATCAAGACTATTAGTTTTAATTATTCAGAAGAGTAAAACATTTTTATGAGCACTAATATAGAAACATTTCATTGATTTATTTTCACTATCCTAAATAAGCTTTGTATATCTATTCCAGAAATTTATTCATAACAGTTTAAGGGCTTATTCAATTCATACTGAATTATCAGGCTTCCTCTCACTGAATGAAAAGGTAGATTACATAGATTGTACCAGTAGATAGATTACACCAGTTTCTACATTTATTATATTTATGATTAGTTTAGTTCTCAAGACTAAAGCAAGAATTTTAAAGCAATAACAAAAAATGTTGTTTGGTAGTAATAAAACATATTTTAATTTCATGCAACTCAATTCCTAAAGAGATTTCTAACAAGCAATATTCATTTGGATTTTTATTTTAACGCTCAAGAAATTAGGAGAACAGTATTATGGTCAACATAGACAGGAGAGAACTTACAGGTAGAGCAGTATTTAACACAGATACATTAAAAGTAAGTATAAGATGTGTATTTCAGAAGGATAACAACAGCACAATATATGCGGAACATTACAGAAGAATCCTGAAGGATTTTTCCTCTTAGACAATAGTCAGCAAGATGATTGGGGGCTTCAATATGAGACATGAAAGCATTGATTGAGCAAGATGGGTTTGTTCCGCATAAATGACATGACTGAGCTAGAAAGCCAAATCCAACATCAGAATCAACTTGGCTCTAAACAGTGAGTTTGAGTGGATGATTTTGTGAAATACCTTCCAATCTGAACTACTCTCTAATTCCAGGCTATAATACACATATTCTTTTTTCCACTTTCTGTGTTCCTTCCTCTAATTTCCTGAATACTACTCCCTCATCTTTATGCTTTCTCACTCAAAGTCCAGACATGAAACAACAGCACTCTCTGTAACAAAATGGTCAAAATAATACCAAATAGTAAACATGTGATACCTGTACCTTAGAGGCTTATCAGAAACAATTGTGATTATTGACTACAGGTAGGTAGCAATTCAATTCATCTTTCAAGTTGAGCTTGCCATCTGTTCTGATACTCTGCACTAAGTGAGTTACCTGCAATATTACACAGATTGCAATATGCAAGTAAAATGTATACTTATCTTAAAAAGTCTTCCAAGCTGTATTAATACCTTCCCTGGAAACAGGATGGAAAGAATGACAAAAAGCTAGAAAAATTCTACTACTTTTAATTGTATAGGAATAGCAAATCAATGGAAATGCAGAACCATAACACACCAAAATGAAGTTTGAAACCAATTTGAAGATATAATTCCGAAGTGCAGAGCATACTTTCTCATACTGATTTTAATATTACGGTTCATACATTACATGAGAATCAATAGTTATATGCATATTTGTGAACTATAACCATATATAAATATTTACAGCAAAGACCTTATATCTTCCATAAAGAGTCATCACAACACTGGAATTTACAATTAATTTTTGTTAAAAAGTCAACTTTGCAGTTACTGATTGAATCAAATGTTATTTTATCTTTTTAAAATCTAATATGTATGTTCTGAGACTGGTTTAACATATCAGGTTATATTAATGTAAAATTACTCAAGAAGCTGTGCATTTTCTAACCTCTCAAGTGAAAATGTTATGCAAATTATTTGTAAATGTGAAAGCCTCAAGAGCAGGGCTGCATTAACAGATCCCATTACAAAGGTATCCTCTATAATTTACAACCTTACAAAGGCTGAATTGGATATAAATTGTTTCTGTCACCATAATTTCTACAATAAATGCAAAGAGCACCATCTTCTGGAGTCAATGAAGCATTGACTCTCTTTAGAGTGAAAGCAGAGCATTGAGTTTCAGTTAAATAAATGTTTATATATGCAAGAAGCTTAACAAATTGTTCTGTGAGCAGTGAAACTAATGAAGCATGGTTTCAAACATATTCCTGTACTGTGTCTTCCAGCACATAATCTTCTCAACCTTGCCAGCTTCTTCTGCATCACTTACTCTTGCCTTCCTCTGCAGTGTGATACACAGTTCTCTTAACAGAATCTTGTTCAAAGAAGGGTTTCTTTTCACTGGACAATAGCTACTCACAGTCTGGTTAGTTCAGAGCTATGTGTGTAGTCAGCCAGTGAATGTGGTATTTGGCAAACTGTTAGCTATTTCTTGGAGCAGCTAAAGGACTGAAAATTTTGCTGGAACCATCCAACAGATTAAAAAGCTACTGGGAGCTTAACAAGAAATTCAGTGTTGTGGAATTATACTAGGTTATTAGTCCAAAAACAATTGGCATAAATCAGGTAAGCTGTACCCAATTAAAAAAGAAAGCTGATATACCAATTAGCAGCTTTGCAGAAAGGACCTGGGGTCCTGGGAAACAAGCTGACCATGGGCCAGCAATGTGTCCATGCAGCAAAGGCAGCCAATAGCATCCTGGACTGCTGCAGGAATGCTCCTGCCGGTGGGTGAATGGAGGTGATTCTCCCCCTCTGCTTGGCCCTAGTGAGACACATGTACAGTGCTGTGCCTAGATCAGGGCTCTCTTGGGCTGAGCAGGGGGTTTTGGCTTGTCCACTGTTTGGGACAGCATTACATTTTGTAATAGCAGTCTATACAATACTAGGTTTGGATCTGTGATCACAACAGTGCTGATAACACACCAGTGATTTAGCCGTTCTGAGCTCTGCTTGCACAGTAATGAGGTCTTCTCTGCTTCTCACTCTATCCTCTCCCCTCCCTCAGCAAATAGGCCAGGGATGAGTAAAAGCTTGGAACACTGACAGGACACCAGACTCGAACTGACAAAAGGGATATTTCATACAATATAACACCTCTCTCAGCAATAAAACTACAGAGATGTTTTTTCAAGGTAGCCATTACTCAGAGACTGACTGGGCATCAATCTGCTGGTGTGAGTTGGTGAGAGATCACCTTTGCATCACTTAATATTTTTGGTTTTTTTCTTTTCTTCGTCTTTTAAACTATCTTTATCCCAACCTATACATTTCCTCCTTTTTGCCCTTTTAATTATCTCTGCTCTCCTGCTAGAGATGAATGAATGAGAAAAGAAGAGTGGGTTTAGCTGCCGGCCAGGGTCAACCTTTGCAACTAGACAATCTCCAGAGAGACCTTCTGGTGCCTCACCTATTCTGTGTTTCTAAAATATCTACGCATGTAGCTGACTTGCCATAGGATTACTTTCTACAATACTATATTGATTTTTGATCTCGAAAAAAAAATCTAGAAAATGAAAATTAGTGCTCCATTCATGTTATTATTCCTACCATCATTATTTAAGCTCGTTAATTAATGACAAAGCAAAGGTGAACATTATTCCTTTGCACCAAATGTTGAAGACCCCTTATGAAGAATCTCTTGCTTAATCTGGCAGTTTAACTCTTACATTCTTTTAACTTCACATTGGCAACAGTTCAGAGTGCAGGGCTTTCTAGCACATCACAAGCACATACACCCTTCATTTCTGTTCAAAATTTCTAAATTTTAAAAATAAGGACAGATTTTCCAATCCAAAGAAGATCTGAGTTTATGTAAGTCAATTCTTCAACAAATATTTTCTAGTATCATTTTCTTCATATCCTATCATACAATACAGATGCTTTTAATAAGATGGCTGTATTATCACAGTGTTATGCTCTGTCTTCTTGTTCTGTTGAGTTATGAACATGCAATTGGCTATGAGGTAGTTTCAGATTTATCTTCTCCATTAGAGGTCAGCAGAAGACCATTTATCTCTACAGGATCTGGATGGTCCCAATTCCTTCTTGAAATTCTATGTCACTAAGCCAGTAGCAAAAAAAAAAAAAGGAATTTGACATTATGGGTCAGAAAAAGCTAAGTCTAAAAGCTCACAATAACTATTGCCTGTTCCATCTGGAATAGCTTCATTGTAGAGTCATTGTAGACAAATTTAGATCACTGACAAAAATTTCGGAAGGTGAACAATTAGGGCATGAAAATTAACAGCAACATGAAAAGACAGATTCATGCAGAGTAGAGATTTCTACAAGATCCTTCTTATGAAGACAAACTGCAGTGGAAAATCACAATTTTGTTGTCTCTTCCTATTAGTTGGTTTTGAGGGCAGGGGCAAGTCTAGCAGTCAAGAGGCTCTAAGTCACTTCACTGCCTCTCGCATTTTCAGTACCACTGAAAAGTCATTTTTACCTGGGAGACCACCTAGACAAGATGATTCCTCTTCCAGTTTTTTAAGTATCCTATCTAAAGAGCATTTCACCTCATTTTCCACAGAAGAACATTCACAAAGCCACTGCTTCTCCAAGCCTGAAATTAGTCATGACCTTCATATGGTCACTAAGAAAACTTCATAGGTGGCCAATTAGCAAACATATAGGACTGTGAGTTGTTTTTTCTTTAGCTGCTGTCAGAGGAACTATACTGTTTTCAATCCTGAATTTAAGCTTAGTCACTGCTTTGTCGGAACTGAGGATTGTTTCCAGAACTAGTCTGACAAGGATTTGTGAGGGAATAAAGGATACTCACATATATCAAGATATTATAAATACTGAGGCTTATGACTCACAGTAAACTGTTCTCCCAAAGGCCACACTGCTATGAACTCCCCTACAATTAAGACTGAAAAAGTTCAGATGAGTGAGTTCAAGAAGGCACACAGGGAAATAGTTCTTAAAACACAGAAATCCCCTAACAGTGTCTGAAAAATATGCTATTTGAGAAAAAAATTCACAATACTGAAAAAGAAATCATACACCAAAATATGATGATATAGCCACACACAAATCTCTGCTCCAATTTTCAGGCAGATTCCAAGTCCACCGAGACAATTTTTTGTTGTTTGTTTCTTACAAATGGATTTTTTCATCAAAACTAATCTTAACTATAGACAAATCCTCTACATGAATTTTTTCCCATTAGCAGATTTTCTACCAAAGTTGTTTTAGAAGAATATGTATCAGACATGCTCTAGTGAAAATAATCTAGAGTAGAATTTCTTAATCCAAGAAAAAGAGTTCTTTTGAGAATTATCAGACTGCTTCAAGAGTTGGGGTCATAATTACTAGGAAAAGGAGTAATATCCAGGCAATTCCCAAAAAGGTTTCATTTATTTATAGCAAATAAATTTGAAAGTCATTCACCTTTCCTCCTTAATACATTCTAATACAAAAATCATCATCTTCATGCAAAATGTTTCTTACCAGCGTTTGGTGAGTTATTTGTTCTCTTGCCTAAACACAGTAGGTAGCTTACATCTACAGATACAAAAAAAATATTGTATAAATACTAGCAATAGATTGATAAAAAATAAACTGATCACAAAATTGGTGATAAAATTGCACTTTCTATCATAACTAAATCGTCTTCCCAGCGTCTATTTTCACATTAAGCCAGTATTTATAAAATTGGAAAGACAAAAAAACTTACCAGAGAAAGCAATTTCTCTTGTAGCCTAAAAGTTAATATACTCTATGAGATGTCATAGGCATTATAAGATGACATAGACACAAAACCAAAGAGAAACAAGATGTAGTCCAACAGAGCATGAAAATGTAGCTTCTCATAGTACTGCAGGTTAAAAAAAAAAAGTCACTGTATGTTGTGGGAGAGGAGAGTATAATTGCCATTCCTTGTTTCAGGATACTGAAAGTAGTCCCTCTTCTTCAGCAGAACACTTAAGGGCATATTGATGACCTAAAGTATTGTATTTTTTTAGACAGAAGAATATGAAAATATACTAAACTGTAAAATCCTTCTAAAATATTCTGAGATAAGTTCTTTCCCTTCCTCTAAATGACTCCACACTTCAAGAGGACACAAACCAATGCGGAACATTGGACAAGTCTCATAGGAGTTTTACATAATTGTAGTGATGGGCCTCAGAAGCCTGCAAAAGATCCATGTCACTCGTTAGCAAACATTGAACACAGAAAAGCCTTTAAAACTCAAAAGTCAAATTTCATTAGAATATAAATCAGAATACTTGACTTTTTAGTTAAATTGAAAGCAACTAGACTAAATAATGTTACACTCAGAATCTTGTTATTGACAAAAAGAGAAAACACCATATATACTGGAAAAAAACCCAAACCATTGTTAGAATAATTAATTAGTAAATTAACCAAACCACAACAATTATGACTGATCCAGTAACATTAATATTCAAAGTCCAGCTGCCATAATAAATCCTCATTATTAATATCCCCTTTAAAAACACCATACAAGAACTGCTAATACTTCTCCCTTTTTGGTAGTACTAAGATCACCCTGAAGACTTCAGAGAAGGTAATTCTGAGCAACTTTACCTTTAGAGCAAATTGGATGCCTGTGTGAAGGAAATACAACTGAACCACAAAACTTAGGTCTCCCCAGGTAAAAAAAAAAAAGAAAAAGCCAAAACCATTGAGAGAGACTTGTGTAACTGCATTAGGTTGCCATATTTTCTCTCTTTTTCAGGGAAAAATGTTTTTATACACAGATTCACAGACACATACATCAATTGATGAAGTAACTTCTCTTTCAGTGGCAAAAAGGGAAGCCTGTGTTTTCTTGCCGTCTTCTAAGGTCAGCAGATTTATTTCCAGTGAAGAACATAAATTTACAAGATAAATTTATCTTCTGAGAAAAGTAATTGGAACTAACAGAAAGACATAAGAAAAACCAAAGGCTAAACTGAGGCTTGATTAAGGCAGATTAAAACCCATGCTGGAAAGCATCATGCATTTCATGAGGCAAATATGAGGCTGTAACTTCTGTGTTTGTGAAATCCCAGACCAAAGAGAATTGCTTTTTATATCCATTTCATTTACTTTGTGAAACATGTGAAATATTTGTTTAGTATTGTTATGTGGTAAATTACATTTTATCATTCTCTCATATTTCTAGTCTTATTTTGCTTCATATATATTTTACTTGAATGCTGCTAAGATAATTTTAACAGAAAGAAATAAGGAAAAAACATCTTCCTCCAAATAATTCCCACTATAACTCATCAAATAGGGGGAAAAAATAACCCAAACAAACCAAACTATCAAAAGCACATCAAGAGTAAAGGCAGCCATCTAAAGTAATTTGATCCATTTACCAGAAAACCTGGTATTTTTGAAAAGCCTATAAACATTTATAAAAGGACTGTTCTGCCTTTTCAACACTGACAGAAAATAGAAGCAGTATTCATGTATGCACTAACATCAGTGATTAGACAGAATCATTGTTTTTTGACACAACAATAAATTGCTTCGTAAGTGCTGCCATCACCTCTTTTCTAGTTCATTCTAGTTCACCTGCATGACCTTCCTTGTGGTGAAATAAACACACTGGTATCCAAAAGAGTAAACTGCAAATTACAAACCCCAATATTTATCAATTGGTTTGGAATCCAGACAAGGTATGTAAAGCAACATTGCTACATACATACTAAAGTTGTATTTTAGTCTCAGCTGAAAAATAAAATAAAAAAGAACTTTCTCAAACCAATATAAAAAGATAGCATTGGTCTGATACAACACTGTACTACTACCAAAAAATTATAGCAAATGCACAATGTGCTACATCATCATCATTGTGCATATTACTCCATGTTACATCAGTCTTTTTCTTGCATCCATCTCTCACAGGAAGTAGTCCAAATGCTATCTGTTTTATTAGGTTGAATATGCACTACTGTGACAGATTTCTTCAGCAATTTACTGAATGTTTCTCACTAATTATATTATGAAGAGCACCTTCATCTTATTTCTGTTCCACTGGCAGGAGGATAAGTTTCAGACAAGCCTGTCTGTCTGGCAGAATTATTCTCCTAGTTATACCAGGCTTGCTGAAGCCTAAAATAAAAATATTTGACCTTTTCTGCAATTCTGTAGTTACATTAAAGCATTATTAATTCCATGGCCTTACACAGGCAAAACTTCAAAAATGGTGAGATGAATTTTCTTTGTTAATGCTGCAACAACTGATTTCATCCCCTGAAAGTTTTTTTAAAAATTCAACACTTTTCCAGACCTATACTATCCACATCACACAAACTGCAACACAGAAAACAAACCATAATTGTACCACGATAGCTAGATCCTACCTATCCAGCCTCATTCTGTCAAGGTTTCACCAATGATGCTGCAGGATTTGGCCTGACATTAATATCTGACTGTTTTGTGTTTATTTATTTCCAATGAATCCCTATCATGCATCATGTATGTAGATATTTCTTTGAAATTCTAACCCTTATCTGTAACAGACTTGGTATGCACAGTGGCAGCTTGATGATCAGTATCTCTTTTATGTGTTAGCTTCTTGTTGTGTGCTTTGTTTCTTTAAAGAAGAGTGACCAGGCAAGGTAGATGTGGAAAGAGGGCAGAAAGATGGAAAGATATGGCATCAATGAATATGCAACAGAGGAGAAGTTTTTATGCTGCTAATTAACAGCAAGCAGTCATTGCATAAGCAGCCAGACTGCAGCTCATGCAAAGACATAGGCAAACTGCTGTGGGGACCAGGAAAAACAGATCAAAAGGGGATTTTTGCAGAATTTGCAGTAACCCAGACAGATGCTGAATAGATTGAAACCAAGCCTAGAATCACAGTTCACTTTGCAGTGATCCATGAATAGGCAGGGAGCTGTGTTTATAGAGCTTTTGTTCTAATATGTTACATAGTCATCCTACTAGAAATTGCAAATAATGAAGGATTATATCCTGAAAAATTCCAGGTTTTGTGTCTCAAAATATTTTGGGGCTCCATTGAGAATCTCAATACTACAGAAATCTTTATAAAGATTGATTGCTAAGCTCTGGGTAACTCCTTCCTTCTGTTAGACTTGTACTATATGGTATATAAAGCTACTCTGAGATGAGTAGGTATCATCAGCTGTCTCATATTTCTCATTCCTTTTCTCAGGACAGAAGATAACATTCTATGACATACCTGCAGAGTATGTCATAGCTCTGTTCAGCCTCAAGACAACTCAGAGGGGACCCCATCAATAAGTATCTGAAGAGAGGGTGCCAAGGGCATGGAGCCTGGATCTTCTTGGTGGTGCCAAGCAATAGCACAAGAGGCAATGGGCAAAAACTGATGCACAGGAAGTTCCACCTGATTATGAGGAAGAACTTTACTGTGTGAGTGACTACACACTGTAACATATTGCCCTTATTGGTTGTGGACTCTCTCTCACTGGAGATATTCAAGAACCTTCCGGATGCAGTTCTGTGCAAAATACTCTAGGGCCACCTTGCCTGAGCACCGAGGTTGGATCAGACCCACTGTGCTCCCTTCCAACCTTACCCATTCTGTGATTCTGTGACTTTAAGTGTGTATGTCTTAATTCTTCCCTTCCCCATTCAACTTATTTTCCTTAGACACTTATGAACAAACTTTTCAAAATTTCTACCTTTTTCATTCCTGTTATACATTCATAATACACAGATTACATGGCTACTTCAGAATTTTGTATGTAACTGTCCAGTGCAAACCTAAAACTAATTCATGCCACTAAAGAGAAAGGACCTTTCAACCTCCCCAGCCTTCACAAAAAGCTCAAAACCAGCAGAAATTCATACTGACTGCAGTAGAAGGAAGGATTTGGGTCCTTCTGAAAGACCTTCAGAAAGCCAAACACATCTGAGGGGACAAGGAATAGCATAGAGCTAAGGGCAATGGGAGAGACAGAAAAAACAGAGCTGAGCATTTATAATGCATTTCAGCATGTGTCTCTTTTAAGGACTGAAATTTTTCACAGCTATATCTACTAAATAATCAAGACATGAATACACACTACTAGAAAATAGCTTGAAATAGAGCATGTCACCATCTAAAATGAAGTAACTGGTGTAGGATCTGGAAATTACTCATCAAATTTGACCTTTATTACACACTCTGCATAACCTATTTAAATGACCCCTATGACACAGAAATGCACATTCATTCACTGGAGATGGAATATTTTTATTTCGTTTTCACAGCTAAGTGCATCTTTACTTCAGAGTTTGTGCTTCTATTTAGGTAAATCATGGGCCACTCAGATCTGAATACCATCATAGTTCTCCAGCCAGAGCAAGCTAAGAATCACAGAACATTTATGTTTGTTTAACCCACGCACTCAATCAAGTAAGTTTACTATTAATTCCCTTCTATCCATCAAGAGTGCAATCAGCATTTAAGTCAATGGTTTAGATGCACAAGAGGCAAAAGCTCACAAGGCTGAGAATATTCCTGCACTACCTTTGTGCCTTAAATAAAGGCTGAAGCTTTAATTTGCGTATTGAAATTGATAGGTGTTTATGCTTGAAAAACTGTGTATTCCAGGTATAAAACTTTAAAAAGTACTAGTACTAGCATGAAATAAACAAAAGCCATGATTTATGTATTAATTTTAAAATTCTATACTAACTATATAAAAGACAAATTTGAAAGTAATTTTCAGTGTACTGCAATTTTAGAAAATCCGTTTTTTGTATGATGCCCAAATACTGATTTTTAATTCACTGACTATAGACTGATTTCTATGCATGTTTTTAATATATTTTTCCAGTTTTTCACAGGAATTGGTCATTTAATCTTAGATAAGAAGAGATCAAAGGAAAGGACAGGAATCCTTCAAGATGTGACATGCAACTATTTTTCCTTGAAGAATGGTAACCCTCAGAGAGGATGAGATAGTCCTCTTTTTTTCTGTTTCAGGTCGTTAGCTCTGTAATACGTGTTTCTTTGTTCCAGACACGTCTAATGGTCTCCCCTAATCAGTGCTGCTATCAAAATTCTAATAACCAATTATTCCTCTTTTCATTCTAGTGTCAATAGAAATAATTTAATAAGTACTTATATAAATAACTTTACAATGAGCAAGCAGGCTAACACAGCTCCAAATTTGTAGCTGACAGAGATTTTCTTTATGTAAAGAAATCACTTTAGGTCAAGAATATTTCTTCACTTTT
>WEIV01013372.1:15485-56940 GCA_013390005.1 Calyptomena viridis | reverse complement strand
TAAATGAGAAGCGAGTTATAAGAACATCAGGTAAAGGACTATTTTTAATATTGCTTTATTTTTGGTCTCTCACCTGAGCTCATCATTCAGTCTTTCTTCACAGTTAGTGGATCAAAACCACACCTCTAGGACATGTTTCATCATATTTTATTTGTTTCTTTACACCATGATACAATCGATCCCACTAAGGAAGCATCTTGCTCTTCCATGATTGTAGGACAAATATATGTGACTAGTTCAGGCATATGCATTTTTCCTCCGGGAGCATGATTTCTCCCTTAAAACTCTTTAAGGTGCTCGCCAATAAGACCAACTAAATGTGTTGCTCCATAACCTCTGTATTGAAACATAAAATTTATAGGCTTTAAAGGATTCAGTGTTTCACCACTTCTTTGGTAACAGCCTGAAGGGCAGGCAGAACATTTTGCTTAACTTGCCTTTCTCTCTCTCAAAACCTATGGATTTATTTCTACCATAGCTGTGGATATGAAGCTTGCTGCCTCTGTAAAATAATACTGTTTTTAAAACTTCACACTAAAAATTCTTTGCAAGCATAATGACAGATTTGCTGCTAACAAGCAAATGAGTACCACAGGAAATAAAAAAAAATAGTGTACACTACCTCGAACATTTTTCTCCTGCTTCCCCTCTCCCTGTGCAGTACATAACTCCACATTATTATTTAGTGCCTTGTGGTGCTGAATACTGTAAGTTGATGGAACATAACGTTAAAAAACTGTCAAGGAAAGTAGAACTAAATGACTCTATGACCTTTCAGTGACATGTCACCGTAAAATGGTGAGAAATTTGCATGCAAGCCAAAAGGCTTTTATAAAGTTACACAAATGTATTTATGACATAATTATATATTTAAACCCTACCATTTCCTTCAAAGGATTCTTCATTATCTTTCAAGTTAAAAAAACCCCAAAGAACAAAAAAACAACAAAAAAAAAACCCCAAAGGACAAAAAACAACCAAACCAACCTTTGTTAGAAGGTCTGAATTAAAAATAAAAAACTATTTGAAAGCTGTTTTGGGATCAAAATTCTATATTTTTTCATTCTCATTTAATTATATTTTAGATTATATTAGAGAAAGAATTTATTTTTGTATCTTAAAAGACAGAGCACTTTTGTTTGTTTCTGTTAAAAAGCTGATACACCACTTGTCATTTAAATGAACAAAATAATGAATTGCAAATGGAGACAACTTAGTGAAGCATGAGACCATTTTAGAAAAATATTTATATATTCCACATAGATTCTTCCTGGAAAGGTAATTTGACAGTAAATGTGACATTTTGAAATGTGTGAGTGCAGTGAAAACTAAATAAATCATAAGTCATTTATCACTTAGTAATGAAATTTAATGTTTATCTTCATTCTAATTCTTATTTAAAAAGGTGTTGTCCCAGTAATAATTTTAGTCAGACCTTCTTATTTTCCAGACAATTAACATTTTTCTTGATTACATCTGACCTGAATAGGGGTCTGTTCTTCTCCATCAAATATATGTTTTAATAAAATTAATAAGCTAGCTTCAGTCATTCATATATCATAGTATTTTTAAAATTTAATTCCACAGCATTTGGCCCATTTACTACATCTTTTTCACTAGCTTGATATCCTTTGCACACATTCTAGACAACCAGGCAAATAAAGTGTGGTCTCCAGCTTCACAGTCCCAAGCTAACCTGTTCTCCTGTTTGGGCTTTCACTTTAGAGCATTGGTTAAATAAGAGCTAGTACATTCTGTGTACTAGCAGAGTAGACTACATGTTCACTAACACATAATTTTCTGTTTCTATGTTGTTTGATTTCCCAGCTTGTATTAATTTCACTTACGCATACATACTACCTGCACAAATGTCTTACAGCTATGCTTCAATAATGTTTAAAGTATCATGTATTATTTTTGTACACAAATCAAGGAAACATTTCCTTTACCTCCATTTTCCCTGCAATAAAAAAACCAACCAAAAAAGCAAAATCAAAAACACACCAACACATGACCAGGAATTTAAAGGTTGGACAAAGGCTGTGTGTACACACTGAATCAATAAGACAAATTATGTCTGTATAAACAACATTAATCTTAACTGCATTTTCCTTTATCAGAAACTGTTTTCTGCTAACTGATTCTAGGAATCAGTAATAGCAGGCTGAGGTCTGTTCTGCTATGGAATGTAGAACGTATATGGAAGTATTGCAAGGCCTACTTCTTGAACTTGCCTTTTGTAAAATGAGAGTATCCCTCACCTCCACTGCACATGCTTTTCCCTCTAAATCTGTGAACCACACATGGCATTATAGGAACATGGTTAGATGCTCCAAAATCTGGACATGACCATACTGGTACAATGGTCAATAATCTCAAGGTCAACTTTGGGTTCCTTACACAGCTTTTTACATGACACTTGCTCTATCTTTGTCCTTTTCAGAAGCTGTTCTGTATTATGTTGTGTCATACTGTGTCCAGGTGGCAATTCTCTCTGTGCATTCCTGTAAAATTTTCCTTTGGTACCATTAATATTAACATCCTAAGAAATGGTTAAAAAGCATAGAATAATTACAGTTATAGTTCAAGAAGTATAGTTCAGAAAATTAAGCATTAAAAGCGAACACTCAAAGATGAAAGATTAAAGATACCTGCTTCCAAACTAATTCACAGAATAGCTGATTTTTATGTACAGACTATGAGAGATGTGGTTGAGGGAGGGGCTGTGACATTATACAGGAGCACACAAAAATTCATATTATAGTTTAACAACGGGTATCCTACTGCTGTTCTGTTATTTGGGAAATATTTCTACCTACATTCACAAAACCATTATCTTTGTAATTTGGTGCATCATACTTTCCAAGAAGCCAAGTCTAAAAATAAGATAATGACCTCAGAATAAAAGTATAAAACAATTCGGGTCTACATAGCAGGATTCCCAATTAAATTATTAGGTGATTTTTTTTTAATATTTTCTTGTTGTTTCTAAATTTCATTAAGGCATTTACTGAATGTAAAGAGGCAAGAAAAATTCATATATAAAAAGAGAAGGCAAAAGAAGCAAAATTAAAAAAGCAATTATCAAGTAATGATGGAAAGGGACATAGTAAAATATAAGGAAGAGATAACAATACACTTTTGTGTCAAAGCACTTGGAAGTAATAAGTCAATGTTACTGAGCTACTCAATAGTTTGAGAATACACAAACCTGAAAGCAAACGGATTGCATAAGTCTTTAATCTCATGTAGAAATTACATTTATATAAAAAACTAGTTATCTTACCTACTTCAATTAGTCTCTCTCCAGACAAGCATTCTACACTACTATACATTCATACTAGATTTTATGGCAACATTTCCTAAGCTAACTTCTCTTTGAATAACAAAAAATAGAAATAAATAATATTAATAATTAGAAAACCTTTGGATCTTTTTAAGAGCTGTTCATAGTTAAGTGGAATTTTTTGTTTGTTTTCTTTTTAAGTATAACTTTGTGCTGAGCATTTTAAAAAATTATAGACATAAGAAATCCCCTCTTACAATTTATCTGGTATTTAATACTTCCATAAAACACTCCAGGGTGCCCATGAGGATATGATATTAACATGCATACCAAACTCGACATAGGTGATCTGTGTTAATATTATGCTTCAACAGCACACCCTCGAGTGTCTTATTGCTTAAATGATGAAAAGGTCAAACATTTACAGCATACTATCATGTTTCATAGAACAATTCTACATTACCATTCTCTGTTACCTCATCCTTTCAGGAAAACTGGCTGCAAGGAAAAACAACAAACATTATTCAATTAAACCAGCTTTCTCAAAGTGCTAATAGGCAGCATAGTCTTCTAGTTCTCTCTCAGTAGTGAGTAAGGTCACCTTGTACATAGTGCTAACAGATACACATACTGATTCATAAATTGGAAATAGAAATAGAAAAATAAGCAAAACTTTAAATCAAAAATTAACTAGATATTATTATTTTTACATAAAATTAAAGGACTGAATATTGCAGAGCCTGACATGTTTATTGCAGAATATATTAAGCTCAAGAAAGAACAGAGCTGCATTGGGTGAGAAACAGAATTTTGGGCCAGGATCAGTGTCTCATTACATATCTCAACTCTTTTAGGACAGAACCTATCATCCTGAGAGCCTTTTATGGTAATAGCACACTACTGCAGAGCAGAGTAGAAGAATCTGCAATTTTGCTTGTCTTTTAAGCACCTCGAAACATGACTTAACCACTTCCCTGAGCAGCCTGTTCCAATGCTTGAAAACCCTTCACCAAGTGAAGAAATTTTCCTGCTATCCAATCTAAATCTCCCTGGTGCTACTTGAGACCACTTTCTTGTTTCTTCCTTCAGAGAAGAGACTAACACCACCTTGCTACAATTCCTTTCAGGAAGAGAGCGATAGGGGCACTTTGACTTGCTGAACTCTATACAATGGACCTTGGTGATCCAGCTTGTCCAGATCCTTCTGCAGAACCTTCCTACCTTCCAGCAGATCAAAACTCCCTGATGTCATCTGCAAATATACTGAGTATGCACTCGATCCCTTTGTTCAGGTCATCAAGAAAGATACTAAATGGGACTGGCCCTAGTACTGAGGCCTGGGGAACACCACACTGAGGTCAGACTTATAGGCCTGTAGTTCCTTCACACAAGTTGAAAGCTCCTGGAAGGTTTTTCTACTCCTCTCCAGTTTCCCCAGTTCATGCAACTCAGGTGTACAACATGCTAGAGCACTCTACTGCAGATTGTGCCAGCACTGGAGCTAGCATCCAAAAGGAGGATTTTTGTTTCCTCTACTTAACCTGCTTTTGGTTAATTCAACTGGTCTGTCACACAGCAGTTCTTTATACTATGACTAAGACTGAGATTGTTCAAAGCATTAAACTTCTTGAATACTACTTCATCTTTAATTTGGACTCAACAGCCAAATTGGTCCTACAGGAATCTATAAGGAAAGACATGAATTTTAAAAGCAGAATATTTTTGCTCAGCAAGCTAAAATCTCTGGTTCTCTCAGCACATCTGCTCTCATTCCAGAAGAAAAGAATTTTCACCACCTATATAGAGGGGGCACCGCTTCTGCAGGCACCTGGCGTTGTTCATTTTGTGGTACTGAGGCTTTTCTCGAAAACATCAGATTCCTTTCTTTAGCCTACTTTTCTTGAAGTTTTAGGATTAATCATGCCAAGTTATCTTGTATCTCTGTAGAATTCCTGGAAGGTTGTTAAAGAAGGCTGTAGGCACAAACTGCTTCCTAAATGTTACTGAAATTGACTTTTCTCTCTGCAAGTGAATAACATACCTTCAACATTAGCTCCTCAGCTTGACTTACAAGAGACTGTAGTGAGTTGACTGTGTCTGTATGCCAGGTGCCCATCAAGCTGCTCTTTTATTTGCCTTCCCAGATGGACAGAAGAGAGGGAATAAGCTAGAATATTATTCGTTTGTTGAGATAAGGCAGTTTACTAAAGCAAAAGTGAAAGTTTGGACTTGCACAAGCGAAGTGGAAAATAACAAGGTTTATTCTCTACTTCCCATTAACAAGTGATGTCTGGCCACTTCCTGGGAAGCTTCAGCACACATGAAGGTTTCTTACCAGGCAACCATTGGAAAAAATGAATGCCCTCAACTTCCCCTTCCTTAGTTTTTAGATCTGAGCTGATGTCATATGGTATGGAATATCCCTTTGGTCAGTTTGGGTCAGCTGCCCTACTTGTGTTCCCTCCCAGGATCTTGTCCTTGATTGAGGAAGGAATGTTACAGTGCTGGTGTTGTGCTCAGCAGTAGCCAAAACACTGGTGTGTTATCAACACCTTCTAGCTACCAATGCCAAGAACAGCACTGTGAGGGCTGATGAACTCCGTCTCAGCTACGCCCAATACAATCTAGAATGCATTCTGTTTCTGTGGCCCAGAGAGGCTGCAGGAGTGACTTCTGTGAGGAGCTACTGGAAGCTGCCCCCTTGTCTAGTACCACCAATGCCAGCCAGATCCAGGCTGGACCTGCTGCTGGCCAAGGCCAAGATGATCAGGAATGATAGTAATGCATCTGTGATAACACTTTTAATGAAGAAGAAAGTTGTTGAGCAGATAAAACCTGCAGCCAGAGAAGGGTGAAGTGAGACGTGAACAACCATGCAGACAGTGAAGAAGGAGGTACTCCAGACACCAGAGCTGAGGTTCCTCTGCAGCCTGTGGTGAATTCCTGAATATCACTTAGACAGAAAGTAAAAAACTCCTTTCAGGGTTAAGTAGTGGCAAGCTGCCACTTATTTTGGATACAAATATACTTGAGTTAGAAGAAATCTTTTTTGGGATTATAATAAGCAGCATTGACAATGACATTAGTAAAGACTGAAGTATAGAAAAGGTTACTTATACAGTCTAGTTTTGTTCTAAATTTCTTTACAGTAGTCTCAATAATGCATATTTCTTCACTCATTTAAGTTTTAGCTTCAGCTTAAAACATTTGTTCAGCAACTCTTAGAAACTTCAGCATGGATTTAAAAATTCATTTATGCAACACTATCTTTACTGTTTCATTTATGTGCTGCCATTATTAATTCTTTGGCTGTTTATGTATTTTATTTGGTATTTCTGTGAAAAGCACTTTTTCCATGCATACACATATAAGTAAGAAAAAATTAAAATGAAAGGAAAAGACTGCATTTTGACATACCTTTCTGATTTTTTCTTTTCACTCCAAATTGGGAGTGTTCAGGGACACTTGGAATGAATAGACCACAAATACTGCTGCAGGCTTTTTAGGACAATAAATTATCAGTACTCGTTTGAAGTAATTCATCAGTAAAATGTGATTTCTTCTTCACACCTAAAGGGAAATTCTTCTTTTGCCTGGTACCCAGAGATAAAAAGACATTTTTCTATTTCTCCTAGACTTTATACACTCTCTGAAGGTTAAGCAGGCTGCTACTATCCTGAGACCAGCAGAAACCACAGCTTCTCTTCTTTCTGCCAGCATGCTCACTTCCCAACACAAAGTTTTAAACAGAAATGTAGGTGCTTCAAGCGCTGCACACAAAATAAAGTAGATATTTGTGAATGAATCTTATAATCATTTTTCCGTAGAGTAAAAATGTATTTGTAGACAAACATATCACTACAGTGCTGAGAGGATTTTTCTCTAATTTTAATATAGAAAACATAAGAAAAGTGAATTTCAGTGGGACCTCATGTAATGAAATTCAGACTTCCTCCTTTCAACACCAAGCAGGTATTTCTTATCCTCCACAGATAAAGTTGAGGGCTTCATGTGTTGAAAATCTAGCTCTCATTCTGATTTACTCTACCTAAAAAGAAAAGGTATGAATAATTGTGAATAAGCATTTGATTTTTAAAATACTTCTTGAAAACTCCCCTTACTTAATAAATCACTTAAATCCTTCCTTGCAAATATGCCTTGTGCACTGCCAGCAATTATCCATGATTACACTGCAAAACAGACTTCCAATGCAGAAAAAAGATCCCCTTCAAATGCTAGAATTTTTTTATTTTTGTAGCATTCAAGAGTGAGGCTGTGTTTTAATCAAAAAAGTGCATGCTGGAATTTGTACCAGCTAGAATCATTCTTAAATATATCAATCACACTGTCCTCGATGCTGTCTTCAAATTTTTTGCTGTTTTCAAAACAACCATATGATACATCCTGAATTGCATAAAGTCATGAAATATGCAGATTTGAGAGCTGTATTGAACTCAGCTATGCTTCCTGTGGTGAGTTGACCTTAGCTGGAAGCCATGTGTCCCCCAGGCCCTTCTATCACTTCCTCTTCTGGAGCTGGACAGGTGAGAGAAAATAAGGTGGAAGAAAAATCATAGTTTAAGACAAGGAAGTTTACTAAAACAAGAAGAAAAGAAGAAGCCAAAAGTTTTATTCTCTACTTCCCATTAGGAAGGAACATCTGGCCACTTCCCAGAAAGAAGGGCTCCAACATGCATAGCAATTGCTCTGGAAGACAATTTTGAAAATAATGAATGCCCCACTTCCCCCTCCTTTTCTTAGCTTTTATATTTGAGACGACAGTGATACGGTATGGAATATCCCTTTGGTAATTTTGGGTCAGCTGTCCTAGTTATGTCCCCTCCTAAGATTTTGCCCACCCCCAGCCTTTTGATGGGGGGGTGTGTAACACCTCAGTCCCAAAGCCACTATCTTAACTGGAAGTATTGCTTCTAAAATTATATTTAAGTCTTCAAAAGATTTCACTCAACCAACTTTTGCAAAGTCTTTAGCTCATTGTTATCTCATAGTCACATACAGAGAAAATGGTAACACACTTTCTCAAGAGATCTCCTTTAATTTAGTGAGAAAATAAACATTTTGACAAAAGCTTTCAAGGGTAACATGCAACCAAGACAGAAACATTCCACCAAAAGCACCCAGAAAACAAAGCACTCAGTACACAGAAGCAATCAGTTACCCATCAGTTTTAAGTTACCTGAAAGAGTAAAGAAAAGAATAAAGAAAAGAAGAGAGATTAAAAGAGTAAAGAAAGAAGAAGAAATTAGAAAAAGAAAACTAGATAGCTATCACTGAAGAATCCTGTAGAGGTCCACGGCTTCACGTAGTGGTGATAGGTCCCAAGAGAAAGGCAAAGATGGAGCCCTTCTGCTGTCGCATTTATGTGGACTGGGAGGATGGCCAGCCCTCCCAGGTGGGACATCTGGATCACTGACCACTCAGTGCCCTCCAGACCAGAATGAGGTGTGATGCAGCCAGTCAAAGGCTCCAGGGGGCATGGTGTGGGTGGGCTACAAGACAGGCCTTCAGTTCACAACCTTTATCACATGGCATTCAACAAGGAATTGCCTTCCATGCACCCAAGGCTGTAGCCACGTGTCTTCGATAGCAGCAGGCCTGGCCATATGACTGCAGACTTGCCCCTTCCCCCAGCAAACACACACCAGCTGGTTAGTTCTGACCCAAATAATTATGTAATTCAGTGAGATTCAAATCCAGGATTTCACAGGATGGAATGTTGGAGAGACTGAGCTGATGCTGTGCCTGTGCTGCTCAGCAGTAGCCAAAACACTGGTGTGTTGTCAACACCTTTCTAGGTACCAATGTAAAGCACAGCACTGTGAGGGCTGCTATGGGGAAAATGAACTTCTCAGCTAGACTCAATACACTTCCTTGATTTGACAGGAAATCCATAAAAGATACAAGGTAAATTAGAAGTATTAGCTTTGTCAGAAAACTATTCTGGATTTAAAATTCCAGATGCTTTCTCACTGTTAAAATGTCAATAATCTCAACCATACTGTCTCCAAATTTTCATTTAGATCCTCTTATATTGTACATAAGTCTCTAACATATTCTCATAAGACCCCTCTCTTTCTTGATTAGAGGATGGGGCTAATAACACCAAGGTAGTGATTTTGCTCCCCATATGGGGCATTCACATGAGAGTTGGACTCAAGGATCCCTTGTGAGTCCCTTCCAACTTAAAAGACTCCATGATTTTTTTCTCAACATCATTACATCTTGAAATAAGAATTAGGCAAGTAAATACTCATGGACCATTTCCAACCACAGGAGAAATTTTCAAGCCTTTCATAGAAATAGAAAGTCAAGTTGTGGAGTACTAGGCATAAGCATGTTTTATCTCAAACTTTCTGACTGTTGTGACAGCAAAGTTGTGATTGGAAGGGAGGGTCACACAGGGCTGTGTGGGGCACTGCTGTGCTGAGCCAACTTCTTGCTCTGCCTTGAAAATCATGCTCATTATCTTGTTCCCCATCTCACCCCTACTCACTTCCTGAGGGGCTCAAAAGGGCTGGCTGCACATTCATGAATGAAATGGCATGAAAAATCTAGTGTATGTTAGAGGCGTGCACCAGGTTAACTACAAAAGGAAGTGGATTGGTCCACCTCGCTTTCTTTTCCCTCTCTTTCCCTTTCTTTGTCTCACCACTGCAGCTCCAGACTATTCATGAAGCAGGACCAAAGCAGGATCCAAGGACAGGTGGTTTTCTTTGTTCTCTTTCTCTCTTTTGTGCCTTTATTTTTCTCTTCCCACACTCTGTACTGAAGTTTTTTATGGGAGTGGGGAACCCGTGGAAGTATGTTGTAGCTCATTATCTAGCACTTTTGAGAAATGGTGTATTGTGGCTTGTTAGCCAGAAGCTTTGAGAAGATTGTCATGAGATTTGAGAGCTTATTGATTTGTAGTGTTTGTTAGCCACCACTTTTGAGAGCTGTATTGTAAAATTTAAGGGTTTGTTAGCTAACACTTTTTGAGTCTACATAGTGGGCTGGTTGCTGGAGTTAAGGCAACTATACAATAAAAATATAAGAGTTCTCTAACACATAGACTGGTGTCCTTGTTCAGCCTGACACGAATTCACAACAAACATTGCACCCCCTATCAAGCAGGTCATGACACAAGTACCATCCAGCATTACAGTGTTGGTATAAAAGAGCTGAAGTCTCAGCAACCATTACAAAGTTAGCATCTACAAAAGAAGATACAATGGTCATCTTTCAGGTATTTTTGCTTGTGCAATATGCTAAATAAACAGAAGAAATGTAAGAAGTAAAATATTTTTTTTCACTCCAAATTTTGCCACCAGCAATCTGGAGGAATGTATTACTGAAGAAGAGTCAGCAAATCCAAAGAGTAAAATGGCCATATTGCAGGAATTCAAAAGAAAACAAATGTGCTTTCATTATATGAGAGATGCTCAGCAATCAGCAGGTTACACAATCCCTCTCATAATTATAAGCATTACTCAACAAAGAAAATCTAGAAAGTAAAATAAGTAAAATAAACCTTTGTACTCATAACTAGAAAAATAATTCTTGGTAAAAGGTACTCAAGTAAAGGTACTGCATTTGGTGAAAGAATGAAGAAGATGAGTAGTAGTGATATAAAAGGTTTTGATAATTGCAATTAAGGGATGTCAGTTTAAAAGTTTAAATAATTAAGCAGAGATTTTTCAAGACAAATTAGCAAAGCATACAAAACATCCTTCTCCATATAAATGAAAATTACTTTCTTCCTGTTAAGAATTTTAACATCAGATTACTACGAACAAACAAATATTGGAAAACAGGCAACAGAAATTGTTTTCTTTTTCAGGTTCTAAAAACCTATTCCAAAATACTACCACTCTTCCATCCTTTATGCACATGAAAGATAGTAGAATAATATTTACATTTCAACTACCTTTAAACTGGCTACTGATTATGCAGTGGAAATTCATTTCTCAGTTAAGACGCTATTTGAAAATGCAATGAGAAATTAGATAGCGTTAGAAAAGCGAGATGGCAAGGAAAAGAGAAGCCTACATCCAATCCTCCAGAATATTGACTAGCGTCATATGGATGTTGACAAATCTCAAGACGTATTTTCTTTCACACACAAAATACTGTATATATTCATGTTTAAATTAATGTTCTCAAGGTGTTTATGTAAATAAAGAATAGAGTTCTTGGTCTTGAGAAGTTCTTCAGTCATATATTTCCTATTATCAGAATTCCTAATAACACAAAAAAAGGTCACAACTGGGTCTCATTTTAGAATTTCCTTGACTGAAATAATATTTATTGTCAAAATAATCCTGAAAGTGTAAAATTCTTAATATTATCACAAGAGGTTAATTAAAGAGGATTTCTACATGATATCAGTAACTACCATTGACAAAGAAGAAGCAATCGCTTGCAATCTACTTCAGTAAAATGCAACATTAGAGGGACCTGTTTAATATATTTATCAGTGACTCACAGAAAAAGAATGAACCATCAAGTTCGCAATGACATAGAACTAGAAGGAATAATCAATGCATTCAAGGCCATGGAGAGGAACCTAGACAGGATAGAGAAAAGGACCAACAGGAATCTCCTGACCTTCAAGAACAAATGCCAAGTGCTGCCCCTGGGCAGGAACACTCATGTAAAGGCACAGAGCGATGCCTGCCTGGGAGCGGCTTTGAGGAAAAGGACACAAGCTGACAGTGAGCCAGCAGCGAGGAGTGCTAAAATGTCCAGCATGACCCTAGAATCTATCCATCAGGATACAGGTAAGACATCAAGGAAAAAGATTATCCCACTCACTTCACCACTTGTGAGAGCACATCTGTATATTATACCCTGCAAAGGAAGGACTGACAAACTGGACTGAGTTCTGCAGTGGGCTTCCAAGCAGATTAATACTGAAGCACTTGCTTTGTGAGAAGTAGCTGAGGATGTGGGACATGTACAGGTTGGCTCAGCAGGAAGTATGAGCACCTTTCAGAAGGAGTTACTGAGAAGATGTAGCTAGGCTTTTTATAAAGAGGAAAAAGTTGCAGAGTCAAATAAATAGTAAGGAGATACACAAAAATGAGTAATAAATTCTCTCACAGTTTTCATATATTTCTAAGATAGCAAAACTAAAAAAAAAAAAGAAAGATCTGAAATATTGCTGTGCATTTTTGCATGCACACATGGATTTTTTCTTCCTTAAGAAAATTGGTATTCTCCCAAAATTATTAATAGTTTTTCACAAACAAAACAATGGCACTAACAAGCAGAAAGAAGATAGAATGCAAAAACATATTCTTCAGTGATTCAAGAAGCAGAAGTAGGCAGTTGTCCTCTTTACTTTTCATTATGCAATCAGTTGTGCTCTTCATTTTTTCTTACCTCCAAATCTCTAAATTATCTTTATGCTTACTCTTCTGGATGCTGATGCTGCTTTCCTCCTCAATTTATCTGTCTCATCTCTTACTCTTAGAAAGTCTTTTATTGCACCGTACCGAATCAACTGATGGTTTCTGATGCGGCAACCAGTTTTCTCCCTCTGTTTCACAGATAATATCAAGAGAGTCAGAAAGGAATTACTGTGATGCAGATACAGAAAAGACACTTTGCTGTATTGATCTGCTACCAAAGCCCTCTGCATTTTTGTTCTGAAGATCAAGTAGTTCATTTCGGAAACAGAATTTTTTATTTCCTAAGTCTATTTGTCAAAGGTAGTCAGTTGGAATCTACATTGTTTCATGAAGGTAAAGCTAGAAAACACTCTTTATTCTCTTAGCTCCTTAAAAATATTCGTTTAAATGCTGAATTAATACCTTAATAAAAAAAGTTTTTTAAATGGAACCTCAGAAGTTTTCCTGTTTCTTAGCAAGAATAAGATGGTTTAATGGCTATAATAACAGAAGACCACAGAAAAGTCAGCTGATTATTACGAAATACTTATGGAAAATAGATTTCATCATTTTGGTCATAAACTTCACAAAAAATAGTCTTCAACCCACTTTTTTGAAGTTGGAAAAGAAGTTAACTAAAGATAGATATTTTAGCAGGACAGGCTTCGGAATTGACAATGCGACATTAACATGTACTATTTCAAATTCACAGCTCAAAATAATTAGATATCATAAAAATTTTATGCTAACAAGTCTAGTTTTGACTTACTTTTTACTCTGAAATGATGCCATTTCTAAATGAATGAAAAATTCAGTGAGTTTATAAGTGCCTTAAGAGCTCTCCACAGAATTCAGGTTTCTGAAGAGCCTTTGTGAATAGACCGACATTTAGTTTTCAGCAGTCATAAGAAATGTTAAACGGTACTCTATTTTCTCTACAAGCGTATCAAGAAAATGTTTTGTCACAGTTACTCCAATCAGCCAACATGAAGCATTAATGATTACTTAAAATTACAGTGCTCAGAAATTTGTACGAGTTCTCAACATTGCTAATGACATATAAAATGCAGAAGGGTTTTGTTCACACACTGAATGATGTGACAAAGGCATACTAATAAAGAGGTGGATGAATATAAAAAGAATCTTTTAAATCCAGGAGAATTTGATGTTGAACAAATGGACAAAACAGAGTAAAGAATTGTCAAAAAATATTTTTTTCTGTTCGTTCATTAAGCTCTGACACTGAACAAAAAAGAACTAAGAAAGGCCTAAGTACAGGCTACATTTGAACTTAAACTACTTGTATATGACATGGAATAAGCAGCAGTGCTAGAGATTTGTGTGTTCACTGTGTTCTCACATATTCCCCCTCTCATTTTATCTCCACATTTTCTGATGAATGTTTCAATACATTTATTGATCTTCATCACACATCACCTTGTGAAGCACTGAAACTCTCCTCTGTGTGATGTGGGCTAAGTGACAATTCAGGTGAGGAGCATTCCTCATGAGTGAGGGAAAGCAGGACAGAAGTGGCCTGGCCTGGAGTAGCCACCACACAGGGGACAGCACTCTCACTAGCTACAAAGACTCACATAAGCTGTAACAATTTATTATACCTGACAAAGGCATTCACGATTATCTCTGGAAAATTCTGAAATATATACTGAAAGTGCAGGCCGATGTGTATGGAGACAGAGAAAAGCAGGAAGAAGAAAGGACGGGATCACAGACACCTATGCCCAGCCTTTTATAAAAATGTGTTAAAAAATTAATTTGCAACTGCAGATGGATTTTTAACGTTTCTATACTAAAAAGGTATTTGTATCATGTGCTGTTGGCAGCACTGAAGGGTCTGTCAAGGCAGCCTCTGTGTGGAGTAGCCAGAGCTAAATCCCCTGTGGCCCCTGGTGGAGCAGGTACGTGCAATTTGGCCTTTGGAGGACCCTATGATGGAGCAGGTGACTTTCCCTAAAGAAGATGCATCCTATGGAAAGATGCAAACAGTTCTTTTGTGTATACCTAACTTCATTCTTCTACCACATTATTTCTCTAAATGAGCCAAATAGAAAATTCCTGAGAATTTTTTATAAAACTTGTTTGGTGAGTTTGTAAGGATGACCATCATACTCCAATAAAGTAATAAAATATAAGATTTTACTCAGGCTCGCCTGTAAAAAGGTAAAAACTTGAACCTTTGCAGATTACCCTCTACTATCCTCCAAAGGCTTAAATATCTACCTGAGTACATTCAGTACTCAGAAAACCATATGACAGACAGATATCCTTTATCCTGGTAACTAGATACAATCCACTCCCTCCAGAGATGGAAGGAATTTTAAAAGCACTTCTCTTCAACCTTTCATATATGGAGCACTATCTTTAATTATGCTATTCCAGAACATCTTTGGTTATTTTGCTGTTTTCCACAGCCATGGTATTTTGATTCAAGTTTAGCACACTTCCTGGATTCCAATAGCAACATCAAAGGAATAGCAAGTAAATTTTTACATTTACATATGGAATAGCGAGATTTCAGAGAATGGCTTGCTATACTCACCAGTAAATGGATTATACCCATTTGCTGATGGAGATATTTCTATTTGGGTGTGAAGGTCAAACTCACAGTTGATCCAGGAAAACTAGGTTAACTAAAGCAATTCTTACTACACTCTAAATTTTCAGTGAATGTCTCACAAAATGTGCCTAATACATGGTGATTACAAAAATTAAAAATAAAAAAAAAGGATATTAGTGAATAAACTGTTTTTTGTTGTATAGTTTTCCTTGGTTTTTTTGTTTTACAATGCCTACATAGAAATAAGAAAATTTAAGAATATGTCATACAAGGCAGACATATTTCATTTACCTTCTAAATTAATTATAAAAGCATCTGACACCCTTACTTGCTTTTGTTTAAAGAAAACAAATAGAAAATATATTCTTCCCTAAAAGTTCTGTTAAGGTGTGTAAGTATTAAAGAATCTTTCCGGAAGATTTCTTCCAAGGAGACAAGGGTATGCCTCTCAAGGAAGCTTTGCTGCCTGGGAAAGAGGCAAGAGGAAATAAACATGTGTTTTGTCCTCCTGCATTCCAGAGGGGCTGACTCCTTGGTACAAGAGAAGGTATGTTTCTCTTGAATATGCCTGAAGGCCCCTGCAGTGGTGGGACCAGGTGGATGATAAAAGATCTGAGGGAAATCAGCATGTACACTGTTTGGATGCCCAGTGATTTCACTGTCATATTAGTGTTCTTGGCTTTCAGAAATAAATTTTCCTAAATCCTTCACTGTCTGGTGTCTCTGAGTACCTGAGTATAATCTTTCATCACAAGGTGTTAAAAATATTAATAAGAATCAGAAAATACTACTTAAACTATCAACTACAATGTGATCAAATTGTTCCTAGGTCTGAAAATATCTGAAGTGAAAAAGTGTTGAAATAAAGACTATAAAGTTGAGGTGGGGGTGTTTCTATCTATGGCATGAAAATATAGCTAATAGGTGCATATCTGGTTTAAATTCAAGGTTGAATAAAGAACAGCTGCATCAAAAAGAACAAGTCCCAACAGTTGCAGATTCTTCACAGACTGTACAGGCCATCGAAGAGAACAAAGTGTTGTATGACAATTTATTATGCAAACTCTTGTTTTCTCAAGTACTAGAAAAGAAATGCAGTCACTTGAATTCAGTATAGGTGAAACCAGAAACACCAATATGGAAGACTGGTGAATAAAGAGGATAACACACATAGTTATGATAACGATAAAATAACTTTAATTCAGATGGCATTGAAGGGATAAAGTAAACATGTAGTCACATCTGATTGGTGTGAATTCATAACATTTAAGAGCTGGACAGCAAAAGATAAAATACAAAGAAAGATTTAGTAGCATAAGGATTTTTCCCATTTTTCCCAATTCCTCATTTACTGTGATTCTCTGTTCTTAAATAATTGATTTCCAGTGCAATTTGTTTTCAAATAATTTGAGGACATCAAGCAATATTAGTCAGAAAAATACAACAGGATAATAATTTCTACCAATAATAATTACTACTGCTAATAACTACTATTTCATAAGTCCAATCTATTTTCTATCACATATTTAAATTTATTATATAATCCATTCATCCTCTATGATCCAATGTGGTAGGCTTCAATTTTTTTTTTAATATTATACAAACTGACTATTGTTCTTCTCCAGTTCACTTAGAAGTCAAACTTAACAATCCTCGGCAAAAATAAAATTAAGTCTAAGTGTGAATCACAGTATTTGTACTTGATCTCACACATCTTCACATGTTTTATCAGGGCAATGAAAATCAATCAAGTCTGTCAGTTCACTGGTTTTCATGTAATGTTTGGTAGCTAGTTAATAGTGACTTTCTGTCTTGAGTCTGACTATATTTTCAGTTAAGCATTGTCCACTCCTGAAGCAGATTAAGCAAGTTCTATTTGACATTTTCTTCTGTACTGAGTTTCTAATATGCCTCCTATGCCACTTGTATGTAGCAAGTTTTTGGTAGTGAAGAGGGCTGCAGGGGTGGCTTCTGTGAGAAGAGCAATGGTGGTAAAAAAAAGAGTGCTGGAGAGATGTGGTTTCTTTTTTCTTTTTTTTTTCTCCCAATAAAAACATATTTAAGAAAAAGGAAAAACTCTGTACAGCTTTTACAAAAGACGAGCAAGAAGAACAGGAGAGAAACAACCCTGTAGACATTGAGGTGAGTGAAAAAGGAGTGGGAGAAGGTCCAGTCAGTTACTGGAGCAGAGATTCTGCTGCAGCTCATGGTGAAGAACCTGGTGAAGCTAATTGTCCCTCTGCAGCCCATGAAGGCCCATGTCAGAGCAGGCCTCCCCTGTTGATCTTGTAGAAGGGACCCACACTGGACTGTGGCAACAATGTGAGGAGGAAAGAACAATAGGGACACAGTGTTATGAACTCACCACGTTTCCATATTCTTCCTCTTGTGACGTCTGGAAAAGGTAGAATAATTAGGAGTTAAGCTGAGTGAAGAAGAGGGATGGGAGGAGATGTTCTTGATTTTGGGTTTGTTTCTCATTACTCTGTTATTAACTGGCAATAAATTAAATTAATTTCCCCAAGATGAGTCTTTTTCATCCATGACAGTAATTCATAAGTGATGTCCCTTATGACAATCCATGAACTTTTTCACTGTGTTTTCTCCACCTGGTGAGGGCTGTATTAAGAGAGTAGCTTGGTGGGCACCTTGGCATCAGCCAAGCTTAACTCAACCATCTTCCTTCGAATGAAGGTATAGAAACATGCATAACCATGTGACTGTACATAAGCTTTCATTAACACTGTAATGCCACTACGTATAAAGAGTAGGCAACCAAATAAAGACAAATAGAGACTTATGGTATAGTCATGCAAGCAAGGTACAGGAAAGCATGCACATAGTAAAAACTGTAAGATGAGAACCAAGGATGAAAGCAGAAAGAAAAGATATGTGGTAAAATATTCTGCAGAAAGGTGTCTGGTACTAGCAGAATCATTCTGCAGAACAAAGAAGGAAAATAATTGACAAAACCAGAATGAGTCCTAGTTCAAAAAGATTAAAATTAACTATGTGAGAAGCAGATAGATTCTCTTTATTTTCCTCTGTGGAGGAGGCCGAGGAACCGAACCAATGAAACTGGAAAGGTGGGAAATAAAGGAGTAGCACACAGGAGTTCCCTCATTGAGAGAACTCAAGCCTCACTACTTTGATCTCCACATCTAAGACCATTAATACTACAGCTATCAGGGTTAAGTTAACTTTATGGCATCAATTCCATGGAGCAGTGTACTCACAGGTAATTGTACATAAAGTCTTAAATTACTAATTATATTCTATATGGAATGACAATAATGAATAATGTGTAGGAACTAATTATTAGCAGTGTGTATTATTAATTAGTGACTATCCATTGTTGTTCTGAAGTTTGAAACTCGCCTGACTTATCAATCTTTAAACAATCTAAAGACAGCGATCCTTGCTATGCATATAAATAGGCATGTATTCAGTTGCAAAAACTGCACAAATCCTAGATCACCTATTTTTGAGAATTAAACAAAAAATTAATGTGTTCAATGCTGCACTACATGCCTTAGAGTCAAACATTTTGATGCATACAGAGTCAATAATTCTTCAGGGAAGATATCCTAAAGGAGAATAACAAGGCCTACCTTTTTCTGGGCCACACATACAAAAATAAAACCATCAAAAAAGCAAAAAAAAAAAAACAAAAAACAAAACCCCCAAACGCCACCCAAACAAAAAAAACCCACAAACCCACAAAACAATCCAAAAAACAAACCAACCAACAACCAACCCCACTCCATGGCAGTTTCAATATCAACGACCAATTACTCCAGGTTTCAGCATTGGACCTAGTTGCTGCTACTAAGTGTGTAGTGTGGGAAAAACTCCATGTTTCTCTGTTGTAGCTCTCAAATTAATTAACTGCTTGTGCTGTGGTCATGTAGCTCCTTGATTCCCAAGAAAGACTGTCATGCATATGATGAGGTGAATTTTTTTCTAATGTGTCAGATATAGTTACAAAGGGTCTGAAAAGCAAAGTATAATACTATCCTGTAATGTAGCCAACATGCTACAAGAAATACAATATATTTATTCTCTTAAACATGCAGTGTGTGCTCTAGTTCTTTTCATAAGCAAATCTAGTTAAAGCTTTAGAATGTGTCATATAAGGAAAAATCACACTCCATTAAAATTCATCTAGTTGAGAGTAAGACGAGGTCTATCCTGTAGGGAACACAATGTGCCACTCGTATTATTTCATACTTCAATCCAAGTATAGGTTTTCATTTGGAGCCCCTCTTTGCAATTATTCAGAGTCTAATGCCACTCAGAATCTTTACTGGAGCAGTAGCCTAGATTCTGCTGCAGTGACTGAATGGCCTACTTGTCAAAAAGGTAGTTAATACCTAAGAAAATCCCTCCACTTTATCATTTTGAACACTACCTCATTCTCAGATGGAAGTTTTAAATAAGTGTCTTCTGTTCAAGCTATTAAAGTTAGATAAAGCACAGGTAACATGCCACCAGTTGCTGAACACAGCCCAAAGGTCAGTGTGTTTGTTTTGGCTAGGGTAGAGTTAATTTTCTTCGTAGTGGATGGTATGGGGCTGTGCTTTGGGTTTGTGCTGAACAGAGGGTTGACAATACAGAGATGTTTTTGTTGTTGCTGAGCAGGGCTTACACAGAGTTAAGGCATTTTCTGCTTTTCATACTGCCATGCTGGCAAAGAAGTTTGGGTGCATGAGAGACTGGGAGGAGATAACAGCTGGGACAGGTGACCCAAACTGACCCAAGAGATATTCCATATCAAATGACATCATGTTCAGTATATAAAGTGAACAAGAAGGAAGGGGAGGAGACTTTTGGAATGATGGTGTTTGTCTTCCCAAATAACCATTATGTGTGATAGGGTCCTGCTTTCCTGGAGATGGCTGAACACCTTCCTGCCCATGGAAAGCAGTGAATTAATTCCTCGTTTTGCTTTGCTTGTGCGTGTGCCTTTTGCTTTTCCTGTTAAACTGTCTTTACCTCAACCCATGAGTTTTCCAGCTTTTACACTTGTGATTCTCTTCCAATCCTGCTGGTGTGGGACCGAGTGCCTGTGTGGGGCTTGCCTGCTGGCTGGGGTTTAAAATATGAAAGTCAGGATTTCATTTGCAGAAGATCAAGTGAGCCATAAAAGTTAAGGTAGCAAAGTCTTCTGGATTTTAATTCCACTGTTAAACATGATCAAAGTATTTGGGTACAGAAAAGCCAAAGTGGTTTTTTTGAGAGAGATAGAAGATCTACATTTTCATGGTAGTGATATAATCACAGATAATCAGAGAATCACAGAATATGATGAATTGGAAGGGACCTGCAGGGATCATTGACCCCAACCCTTAGCCCTGCACCCATTCTCAAGAGTCATCCTAACTAAAATGGACCTAAAATAGGAAAAAATCAAGTAGATGAGTATTCCTGTGGTTTACTAAATTGTCTAGAAAGATAGGATTTTTGTCATTATTATTTAGGTAAGAAGGAATTTATTTAAGACAGTAAGAAGGAATATAAATATTCTTCAGTATTAATATTTATAAAGTACTGCTGTACTCCATATTTAAGTTGTGCTATAAGAAAAAATAGAAAACACGTGGTGGTACACACAAACCAAACACAGAAAAACTGGAGTTTGCAGTGTGTTTTAAAAATCTGAATTCAAAGGTTCTACACTGTTCCATTTTAAGTAGTATCTTGCATAGAACTTTGAGAACTTTACTGTACTAATTTGGCTTGTCTTTAGAACCAATCCATCACCACCATTATTTCCAGTATATAAAATAACAACAAATGTTCTTCAAATTGCTTGTTAAATAAAGGGACTGGCAACTCTATTATTAGCTCTGTGATTTTGTAATTTAACTCCTAACAGATACATTGCTTCTCTGAAACGACTCTCTAGAAACCACAACTTAACCTACTCTAACAAAAACTGTGAAACTTTTAGCAATTAATTGCTTAAGTATTGTTTCTTATTAAACTATATAGTACCTCTCCTAGCCCAAAATATTCGAGTGGTATTACCTCTGCAATCACAGTAAATCCAGTGCTAAACAAGTCTTGCTTATCTGCTTGACTAAAATTTAAATATAAATATATAGCAGGAATTACAAAATACCAAGCTAAAATTTAAGCAGATAACTGCAAGTTATCACAACAAAAAAGGGCTGACATACATAAACAGAAATTTCAAAACTTCTATATATGTAAAGAGGGTAACTCTTAACCACTAAATTTTACATAAATATATAAAGTGCCAGATTAATCAAACTGTTTACTGAAACACTACAGAAACCACGCTGGAGGGATTTAAACAAGGGATACTGATGGTGAAAGGAAACTCATCATGACAAACTTAGTTTTGAGAACTCTTCTTTCTCCTCCATGTTCTCTCTTCTTCCTCCTCTCAGAGCGAGTCCCATTACTGATACATCTCTGTGATTTCCAGTACATCTCGTGAGAAAGCTTAGCTGGTTCAAAAACCATTATGCTCTTGTCAGTTAGACAGAGAAACCAATCAGCTTTTTCAAGTAATCTGTTGGCTCTCATGTTCTCAGCATTTATTTACATTATTTCACAGTGTTTCAACGACTCTTTGGTCCTAAAATTAGAGCAGTCACAAAATATTCACACATGCTAAGAACATGAGGCCTCTTCTGGGATTAAAAATCCTCCTTTTTCTGCAATTTAAGGTTGAGACAGCTAGATTAACAAGTGACAGCAACAAAACACAAAGCACACATACCTCACACATGATTACTACATGCTGTTTCCCTCAAAAGCTGGTATTTTCCCTCTACCCTTAACTAAAAGAAGCAACTGAGTAAAAAATAAATACTTATTTTAATGGAGGCAGAAACACAGCAAGACCTAAACAGACTGGATTTTTTTGCCTAGATTTTCAAAGACTTCTGGATAACCAGAAACAGCTTACAATTTTAATCTTTTCTACCATGGCTGTCACAATTGCATTGAAGAGTACAGAAGCAGAATCTTTATTTTTATGAAGTTAATTTAAAATGAAAACATGAAAGAGTGAATGGAGAGTTCACATGATACAGAAAACTGAGTTTTTGAAAGGGGTTCTTGACATGAATGTCTTTTAACCCTGCAAAAAATATGGATATTGAAATGATAATTCAGAGGTTGTTTTGAAGATCACACATGCTTAAAACTGATTAATGGTTAGAAATCATTAAAAGCTTTTCCCTCCAAAAAATTTCTAGTTTTACAGTGTAAATTGTACATAGCAGAGATAGGAAGGCAGCTGTTCCTCTCTGTATCTACAAACACAAAAAAATCCAAAACAAACAACCAAAAAAAACCCCCAAACACCCAAACAAAATCCCCCAAACAAACAAACATACATACAATAATAATAAAAAAAAAAAAACACATAAAGATTTTCAACTGCAGTTGTTTTTCAGAAAAATTATAACATGCCTAATGATAGGTGTAGTTTCAGAGATACAGAAACCACAACAATTCCTCTGACTGTCTCCTAATAAACTGCATTTTCCCTGAACATACATTCAACCACCTATCAAGGGCCTTACAGGTAATCTAATGAAAATCTAGAATAATCACTTGTGTTGTATGATTAAAATAAAATGGGATAAAACTGAAATTGATCTTTGATGTCATCTACTCTGAAGTGAAAATTCCATCACTAAAGAATTAAAGCTAAAGGGGAGGATAAAACTGCACTGTGCATTCAGTGTGAAAGAGGTTTTGGTTAACAAAGAATCAGGTTTCCTTCAGTTCTCAAAGGGTAACAAGTCTCAAGAATAGCACTATTTAAACCATACAGTGAAAGTTCTCAATCAACCACCAAGACTGTAAAAATAGCATAAATATTTATAAATTTTATACTGATCAGGAAAAGCAATAAAAATTATAGAGTTCCATAATTTGTCTTGCTCTCTGCACAAACTTCCTTTACTTGAAAAAACTAAACAGTTTGCTAGTGCTGCATTGGCCCCTAGATGGCAACAGAGACTAACAATTTAACACTTTAGTTTTATTTTAAATGAGGTGCAAAGTAATAGATTTGAAGTGATCTCTGCTACACGCATTTGTATTGATACATGCTTAGGCAAACGTATACTACTTAGCTCCACACAAAATCCCATCCAGTCCAAAATCCAACCAACTTAACGTAGTGGTAGAATGGTAACAATCCACAACACAAACACTTCCAAGTTCACACAGGCACATGTAGCACATTCTAAATATAATTTTTGAGGTATCATCTAAGCTGCCAGCAGGTGTCAAAATAAGCTGATCTTTCATGCCTGGATAACTGGTGAACCATATCACATGCTCACATTCAACTGGGAAAAAGCTGGGATAGTTCTTTCTTTTCCTGCTTTAAGATCTGTGCAATTTTATGCAATAAAATTCAATGAGAAGAGATTTGCCACGACCTACATAGTGTATGCAAATGGGCACTTTAAGTTTCCGTGCTTTCTTTCCTGAGCACCTTGCTTCTTTATGACACATTTTTGTGTCTATGAGAGAAAGAGCTGAAGCTTATTGTTACTTTTATGCTTAACAGGGAAACTGGAATGAATGAGTAAATGGAATTTTGTCTATGAGAAGGTAAAAAAAAAAAAAGAAGCTGAGCACTCTTCATTCTAACAGTAAAGAGGAGGCTCAAATTTTCACTGCTGAGAACTAGAAAATTAATGACCCTTTTTCTCTTTGAAGTGCAGTGGCTTAAGTATCAAGATGAGCACACACTCTCATGACAGTCTTTCACTCACATTTGCACAGATTTAATAATGAACCTCTCCAGACCTAAGTGATGTTCACAAATGCTACAAGTGTTTGTCAACCAAAACAAGGAGGCCACAAACACCATTCATTACATGTCCTACCTCCCTCTACCGTTTGATGACTACTTTTTAAATCATGCAGAATATGAATAAAATTATTCCATACTATAACAGATAGAGTACCAGATAGGAAAATTCACCAGTATTTCTAGAGCCACTTTTAACCACGCAATTGTTAAATAAATAACTGAAAGAATTTTACAATACTTCTAAAACCGGCATTATCATCCTGGTCAACCAAGTATTCATATCACAGATGTTTCAAAAAAAACCTGAGTAGAAATTCTGGGATCTAAATTGTCTAAATGTTAGTAGTTTTGTTCAAAAAAGCTGTGGTATATTATGCTTTCTTTTAATTGTGAAAGTATTAATATAAGTATGCTTTACATGTACTATTGGAGAGCTCAGTCCTCAAAATTTTTTTTAGTTTCTTTCCTTTCAAGATAAAGACAACTAGAAATGATAGGCTATGATAACAAAAGGGCATATGTAACTTTCAAACAATGAGTGAAAATATATATCATATATTTCTTTCTTTCTGGACTTTTAAATAGTCAGATATCTTAGCAGGTGCTCTTCAGATGAGTACATCTCAGAGAAAACTCCTCTGTTGCTCTTTTCTGAGTTGTTTCAACAAACATTCTGATTATTAAGATTTTCTTAGAGCAGCTACACATGAAATATAGAAGAATCTTCACAACTATAGTGAAGATATCAGAAAAAATTACCCCATAGCCTAGAACAGGAAAACCAAAACAAATTGCTTCAAATCTACTGAGCTATTATTTTGTTTTCTTTTTGCTCCATAAAGCCCAACAGCATTCAGTTATCCGAGCAAGGTTATTTTTGCTATGATCATCATAACATTAAAGACAGCCATACTGATTCTTCTCCCTTTTACTGGTCTGAGCTCACACTAAGGTCTTTTGCTCTTTGGTTGATTTCAGCTGTGGTAAATGAAAACCAACCAAACAACACTTTCCACTCCCCACTTAAAGTAGAATGATTTATACTGACATACTACTGGATGCTTTGATATGTATTCAGAAGAAATTTCCATGCAAAATTGTTTCAAATTCCTGCAAAGTATCAGATTTTGGAAGCTTGGACTAAAATGTCTGAGACAAAAAAAACCCCTACAGTTTGAAACCTCCTCAGTTATGAGCACAATCAGTTAGAGTACTTTAGTAACAGGGTGCCCTTTAAGCAGCTAAAACAACTCTGTGGGGCTTTGATTTTTTTTCCAGTTAAAACTGAAGACGCATTTTTATGGAAGTTGTACCTCAATATTACAAATACCAAATGTTGTTAAAAAAAAAAAAAAGAGTTACACTATAGTGAAGTAAAATATCTCCAAGAGAAAAGAGTTCGGAATTTCTCACTGTAATGCATTTACTTTAGCACTCTTAAAGGTGAAGGTTCTGACAAACAATATATAAGCATCTTTTTAGAATACATGTTGATTCCAGAAGAGATGACACTGGCAGTTATGGTTAATTGGTAACACTGGTCAATTATGGAACAAGAGACTAACCTCCCCAAAAGGAAATTGGCAAGTGTGACAGAGGGCAAGAAAACCAAAAATAAACCCAAGAAAAACAAGCGAACATTAACCTTTTTAAGCATCCAGAAGATGACTACAGGGACTGGAAGAAGAGAAAAAGAAACAGTGATGGAAAGCAGTGATTATTGCACTAAATGGTATTTTCCAATGGTATGTTCCAGCAGAACACTTATTCTTTTAATGAAAATCCTATGAATATAGAAGGTTACCATCAGCATCTCATACCTGCTGGTATTGGTTCTTGTATGCCAAAAGAAGAGTCTTGTTCTTGCCAAATGGAAGGGCAAAGCTGTTATTAAAGCATATTCTGCTTCAGAGGCAGCTGTACCACCCAAAAAAGAAGGCTGTTCTGTTGGCTTGAAATTCAGTTGCTTTGTGTTAAGACTTCCAAAGTAACACAGTTGGTCAGAGCTCTGGAAAGCTGTGAAAGATCAATTGGTATACAAACATATATATATATGTATATTTCTAAATATACATATCTATATATGAACTCCTACATATATTTTTCCAGTAACACATCTCCTTATAGCAAAGGCCTTACATAGTATTGACAAATTTACCCCCCAGTGCATAATTTCCATCTTCAAACAGTCACAGACAAAATCACTGTTCTATTGTGTTTACTCAAAAGTGAAAAAGAAGAGCAGGTAAAAATTACCTCCTACATTTATTTGAAAGGATGAGTTCTATAATTCTGTCTGCCTTTTAACTTTCTCTCTCTAAATAAATAGACTGTATGTGATTTTGCACTTGTTCTATATAGTTTCTGAATGACCAATGCTGGCAGAGGAACTTTCATTTTTATATGCATTCACTATTTTATACATGTATGTGTGCATATCAGTCAAACCACAAAGTAATCGGGACAAAGACACTATTATTTTAATTATATAGTAAAAGACTAATTTTATAGTCATGTAAAACTGCTGGATTTCTCAAAGAGCCATATAGCATTGCATAATCACTAGCAATTATTTTCACCAGGCAATAAATCTTTCATCAGTAATATGGTACACAGTAAATTATACAAGGAATGTAGCTTTGGAGAATGACAGGATGAATGACAGTGTGAAAAAGAGAAACACATATGCATTTCTGGTACAAATACAAATCAAGCTCATAAAAATCAAGACATTTACTCCGATCTATCTGAGAACCATCATCCCGTGTAAAATAGATTGCAATGGATCAAATAGTGAATCTTTTAACATGAACAGTGTCTATAAACATCCTGTATTTTTATTGCTGTGAATAGTAACAACAAATATAACTAAGAATACTTGTTTTTTCTTCTGTTGTGCTAACGGTCCCAGTGCATGTGAACCAAAAATTACTGCAGGCACAATGTCAGAAGGTACTCAAAGAATTTCTCCCTCTTTCCTTTCCCAGTTGCTTCTCACTATCAATGAACAGGTCTCAAAAAGATCTAGACAGCCTCCCGAGAAGAAAACTTTTGACATATCACATGCAAAGGTGATGTAGTCGTACAAGCAGAAAAAAATCTGTCAAAAGAAGCCATCTACATTGGCATAAGTTCTGATAGAACTTCCATGTCAACAAATTACAATTCTCACAATGTAGATAAAACTCTTTTCAATCACTGCTCTTCTCAAACTGTCACTTTTTGGTCTGAGATTTTTTCTTGTAAGGCTGCCTGAAAATTAGCTTATGAAGTTACACAACTGCTTTACTCTAATAGGTCTCTTGAAACAGTTATGTGGACGAGTGAACTTCACATCTAGTTATGCTGGACAACTTGCAATTCAGAGCCAGAAGAATAAAATCATAGAATCATGTTTAATTTGTTTTTCCTATATTAAAAATCTTAGAAACTTGAATTGGATACTCATCACACCTCATCAATTGTGTTGTTTTAAAAGAGTAAGATTATTAGTTCTTATTTTCTAAAAGCCACAGAAAAAAATAGGTTTAAGATGAAAGGCAAGAAAAACTAATCATGAAGTGACTCAGATTTTCTCAATATCTCTTACTCATTACTTAACTATCATTTTTATGTTTATAAAGAATAGCATGAGAAAGTGCAAGCAGATTGAGCTGCACATTCTACTACGTAGCATTGTATGGATTTGAGGAAGTTGCCATCACAGTGGGACAGAAAAGGATTCAACAATTCAAATCTTCAGTGGATGATATTATGCATTTTTCTTGAAATTTCTCCTAAATGCATAAAAAATCACCATCTGAAATGGGTTGCAAGAAACTTTATTTAAGGTCATTATTGTTTCTTATGAACATTTGTTTTTTTTTCTGTGAAGGAGCTCCATCATCATGGATGGAGAAGACCAGCCTAACTTGCTACTGGTATCACCTGTGGCTTATGTGACTTCATTATGCATATAGTCAGCATGGATTTTTTTCTGAAACCAACAAAATACTGTGGTTTTTTCCTGCTTGGATTTGGATGCTAAATTTAGGATTGGACAGCTCAGAAGTAGCTGTGACAACTGTGAAATTGACATCAAAGTATTCAAGAAAATGAAATGCAAACGATTTGAAAGGCATAGGATTTTCAGCTACCTTTTAAGAACTCTGCTTTGTTTGCTTATGACATCTTTACTTACCATTACTTGTTTAAAGACCAATGCCTAGTACATTTCCATGAAAGATTCTTTACAAAACATCAGTGGCTGTGCTTGTGTGACAAGTCTGAAATTTGTGAGTGTCAATCACAAGATAAGTAAATATACCTCTATGCCATTTAATATTAATAACCATAAAACTCAGTTACAGAAAGATTATTAATCAAGTTATATCAAAATCATGATGAATATAAATATGCATAGTTTATCTTACATCAGAGGAACTAGACTGTTTTTTGCTTCACAAGCATCTCTCTTGAAGCGTATGAACATAAGGATGTCAGAAAATAGTTGTAAATAAACCTTAACTGACTTCTTAGTTAGTTCCTTTGACATAAAGTTTTATTAGGAATTTATGGAATCCATTGTTATTTGTGAGTGCTTCCTGTCTGTCCTACATCATTCATGTAACAGACTATCCTCAAGGAGGATGTAGAAGCTCTGAATATTTTTAACTTTAGAATTACCTGCTTTCTGATGCAAAAATCACTATAAATCAGAGTAAGTAGCAAGTAGTAAGTAGTTGGGTTTTTTTTAAACAAACATCATATAGATATCAACAATTGGATTTAAACAAGAGGTTACTAAGTAAATCAAAATCAATAAAGCAAGATATGGCAAGAAATTAGATCATTTATATGGGACTATTACTCTGAATAATTGGTGATGCTTATAATGTTTTCTTGTGGGAGCACTTGCATGGTAAGGGCAAAGCTGTCTTGACTGAACATTTTCCTGTAGATTGGCTTGTGCTGTGTTGACATACAGAAGAAAGAATGGTAAACTTGAGGTTTAGATCAAATTTAAATTAAAGTCTTGTACCTTAAACTATTTAGATAATCATTATATCCCTGTAGCAGGAGGTGATGAGCTTTCCACATATATGATAGGTAGATGTAATTAGAAAATGGGCCTTGAGAATTATCAGTAGCCACTTCCATTCTTCAGACAGACAGGTGTAAACCTAGTGTCCTGGTTTGGAACAAATACGTTCAGAGGGATAAATATTCTCTGATAAAAACAACAGGCTGCACCCTCTCCCACCAGGTTTGAGGAAGAAATAAAATAAATTTCCTCGAAGGAAAGTGAAAGGGAAAAAACTATTTATTTAACAAACACACAAGGAAAATAATAATAATAATAAACACTAAATAATATATATAACAATAAATAATCAAGTCTCTCACTGGAAGACTGGAAGACCCAGAGTCCTGTCTAGAATCCCAGGCCGATCGTGGTGGGCCCCACCAGGCCAGACCAGTGGAAAAGGCCTCCCGGTTAGGTCTCGATATTCCGATGTCCCGACAAGTCCAGGAGAGAAGAAGAAATCAAAAGTCCAGGAAAAAAAAATGCAGAAGTTTAAGTCTCTTCCTTCATCAGAAGAAACAGGCAGAATTCTCGCTGGAAAAGCTAGAGAGCCAATGTCCTCCTCCCCGCCCTTGCAGCCTGGCCACCCTGGGAAAAAAAAAAAACCAAAACTGCACAGCACCATAGCAAAATCAACCTTGAAACACTAGAATTATTTTGAAAAGATTTCTCTAGCTGATTTTTTCTTCTCTCTGCTCTCGGGGCTCAGTTTTAAAAGCACAAGGTTCTTTTTTTTTTTCTAGCATAAAGACAAATATGGGATAGATCATAAAGTCGCCCCAAGATACCTAGTTATCAGCAAGAGATTCTTCTATGATTACATTCAGAGTTTGAAAATGTCTTTCTAGATCCTTAATGGGGTCTCCAAAGCTGACTGAGCACCATTATTCCATTGCCTTCTCTTATTTTTGGGAAAAGGTTCTTTTATCACCTGTGCTAGTTTTGTTGGGGATAGAGTTAATTTTTTTCATAGTAGCTCATATGGGAATGCTTTGGATTTGTGATGTGAAAAATATTGATACCACACTGATATTTTAGCTGTTGCTGTCCACTACTTATACAGTATCAAGAGCTTTTCTGTTTCTCGCACCACCCCACCAGCAAAGAGCCTGAGGATGCACAAGATTTTGAGAACTTTGTGGAACAGGTGGCCTTAAGTGACCAAAGGGATATTTCATACCATATGTCCTGGTTTCAGCTGGGATAGATTTAATTTTCTTCTTAGTAGCTGGTACAGCGCTCTGGTTTGAATTCAATAATGTTGATAACACACCAATGTTTGGGTTGTTTTGATGTTTGATGTTTAAGTAGTGCTTACTCCGAATCAAGGACTTTTCAGTGTCTTGTGCTTTATGAGTGAAGAGGTGCCCAAGAAGCTCTCAGGGAGCATAGGTAAGGATAAGGGAATCCTCATTTGTTGGAGCTTGCTGTATACCTGCTGGAGGAACATCGAGATTTAATGCCTCATTTTCCTTTGCATGCACATGTGGCTTTTGGTTTCCCTATTAAACTGTTCTCATCTCAACCCATGAATTTTCTAACTTTTATCCTTCTGATTCTCTCCCCCATCCCATTGGACAGGAGTGAGCAAGCTCCTGTGTTAAACTACTTAGCTGCTGGATGGGGTCAAACCATGACAACAAACTGTCTGTTTGGACATTCGAGCAAGTGGAAATTGTGTATTTTGCTTTTCCTGTGTTTTCTCTCCAGAATCAGAAACATAACACAGAAATATACATTTGAATAATGACATCATTTATTTATTAATATTTAATTAACAATTTTGTTTTACAGTTGATTTTACTCTGATTATCTGGGTCTGCTACACTTGATACGAGGATATGTAGTGAGATGGCATGTCAGATGTTGGAATATAACTAAATATATCCCGAAGTCGTCATATACCACACATTAGTCCAAGGAACACAGAATGTGTAGGCAGCAGAAACAAGATACAGAATTCACTGAAAGATCTGCTACCCTGGGAAAAATCCAGAGAAGACATCTGCCTCTTGGAGCAATTTTATAAACCTTGAAATAACTGTTAAAATTATATGTGTTACCCTAATCTCCTTTTTGAAGAGAAATATGATGACATAAGTTTCTCTTATTTGACTTTACCAAACACATTCTTCATTAGAATGAGGCTATCTGCTCTTCATTTTTGCTGTACTTAACTCACGTCACATTTGAAGATTTATGATCCTCAAAAAACCATTACCATCTTTTGTCTTTTCAGCTCTTTGTACTTCCATCTATATTGCTCTTGTCACCTCTAATGCCAGTACAAAACGACTCATGCACCATTGGCCTGATGAACCTTGCTACTCAACTTTGGTTTTTTAAAGAAGAAACTGCTCATGAAAACCACAGAAACCCAGCAGTAACAGCACCCAAACTGGGGCCTAAGCTGGATCACAGCAGGCACTTGGGCAATCCAAACAGTCTATGTGCCTGATTTGTGAATGACAGCACCAGTCAGTTACACCAGTTTTCGCTAGGAAAACAGAAAGATGCAAATGCAAGGCAAGAAATAAGTGAATAATGTTATCGGCCTAGTGAATCATTAAAAACAAACAAAAATATTGTTGAGTTATTCCCTAAACACTGTTATCTATAACTTGAGGCTTAATCTTTTGTTGAATTCTGTTTAATTGATTTTCCAGTTGATCTTTGCATAGGAGACTTTAAGATGATCTCTATTACATAATCTTTGTTGTAGTTGTATTTATATAAATCATTGATGGTTTGAGAGTGCCATAAAACACTTTTAGTGAAGCAGAAGAAGAGCCAATAGTAGAGCCTAGGTAGACTAAGAAGAGAAAGTATTAAAAGGCATTTAGAAATTTACCACACAAACAAAAATCTTGTGAACAGAATTTTACTTTTGAGATATATGAGAAAATTTAGACAAACATAGCATGCACGTGCTATGTATAAAAATACACTTTCTATGCTGAAATATTTCAGTCCTTATTAAGCATCAGTGGGATCAAAGTTGGATCTATTTTGAATAAAACATACACCTTGAGCAAGTTTTCTCTTCTCCCAAAAGGCATTTAAAACTGTTTGAAGTGAAAGCAAGTTCTAAAGTCGTGTGGGTATTTAAATTATTTTTTGCATAAAAGTTCAGGGAAAAGATAATTTGAAGGACAAAATCCCAGAAAAATTGCTTTTAAATTTGTAGTAATTGTAACATATAAACACAAGAAGATAAGTGAACTAGGAAAAGGCACATTTACACACAAAGTATACATTTAAACGCATAAACAGTCCAGACATAAATTGCTTAAAAATTAATGTGCAAGGTGAACATCATTTGAGAAATTGATCTGTTGCAATGCATGGATTTTTAAAGTTAAAACATAAAAATCCCCTTCTCTCAAAACACCAGCTAAAACTCTGACTGAATAATCTAGTTTCATGTTTAGAGTACAACAAACACTTCACAAACACCGCAACATATTGATTTGCACAGCCCTTGCTGAAGCCCTGACGGGCTTGAAAGGTAGGGCTGCACAAAACTTATGAAGTTCATAAAAGGCCAAATGCAAGGTGCTGCATTGGGGTGAGGGTAATCCAAGACATGAGTACAGACTGGGAACAGTCCTGAGTAGAAAGACTTTGAGGTGCAGGTAGATGAGAGGCTGGACATAAGCTGGCAATGTGCACCTGCAGCCCAGAAAGCAAATTGTATCCCAGGCTGCACTACAAGTAGCGTGACCAGCAAGTCAAGGGAAGTGATTCTCTCCCTCTGCTCTGCTCCCATTAGAAGCCACCTAGAGTACTGAGTTCAGCTCTGGGATCCTCAAAGTTACAAGGACATGGACCTGTTGGAGTGAGTCCAGAGGAATCCATGAAGATGGTCAGAGGACTTGAGCACCTGTCCTAAGAGGAAAGGCTGAGAATATTGGGATTGTTCAGCCTAAAGAAGAGAAGGCAGCCTTCCAGTACCTGAAGGGGGTCTAGAAGACGGCTGGAGAGAAGCTTTTTACAAGGGCATATAGTGATAGGACAAGGGGGAAGGGCTTCAAACTGAAATAGCGTAGGTTTAGATTAGATATTAAGAAGAAATTCCTTCTTTGAGGGTGATGAGGCGCTGGAACAGGTTGCCCAGAGAGCCTGTAGATGCCCTGTCTCTGGCAGTGTTCAAGGCTAGATGGGTCATTGAGCAACCTGGTCTAATGAAAGGTGTCCCTGTCCACGGCAGAGTGGTTGGAACTAGACGATCTTAAGGTCCTTTCCAACTCAAATGATTCTAGCTGAAGCTAGAACTGATGAGAACACTCTAAGAAAGAAGAAATGAGGAGACATTTGCATCTGTGATAATTCAAAGTGGCATTTTGTGACAATTTAAAATTCTTGCAACATACAGTACATTTGATTTGAATAAGCAAATTAAATTTTCTGCCTTTTCTATTAGTTCCCATTTTGCCTTAAACAGCAGAAAAAATCATTGATCATTTGGATAGCTCTGCAATTATGTGGAATTTTAGAGAGAGGTTGGTATTTTTTAGCCTACTTCACTCACAAATACTTTGTTGTCCAAATTATATCAAGGCAAGAGAATTCTAAACTAAGATCTGACTCATAATTTGATCAAATGGTTAAAACTACATTGACCTTTTAAAATTAGCTATTGCTCAAGAAAACATTAAGATTGATACTTATATTACTATTTCTTAAAATTATAATCATTACACATGAAAGTCAGGTTATTTTATCTACAACATATGCAATTTATATTCTGAAAAGAAATTAGCCAAATCACTAAAAGGCATATAGGAAAAGCCATCTGCACAGATAATTTTTTCATCTAAGTGACCACAAAAATGACCCCTGAAGTGAATTTATACACATCAAGAATTATCACAGACATGTTCAATCATGCTCTGCAATACTGAACAATATAATTGTTTTTATACGAACCTGTTAAGATCTATGGCTTGTCTTTAGTACTCATTTTAAAAGGTACTAAACCAGAGCCAATCATTGCAGATAAGATGAAGCAATAGTTTAGGAAGAAAATGAGATGAAATGGTAACAAAAGAAGGCCTTTGCTAACCACAAGGTGATAAGAAAAATACATCAACAATAAGTAAGAGATCAATTTGTCAAAACTAAATTATAAGAGCTATGAACTGGACCCTAACACATGGCTGATATGTGACAATGTGACAATGCTTAGGAAAATATTGTCTCCTATTAAGCCATTAGAGATATGCCAGAAATTTCATTTCTTATTCAACACTGTTGAATGAGTGCAGATAAACAAGGTAAATTGCAGATTTTTCTAAGGTTTCCTAAGGTTGCTCACCTATCCCTGTTTCAGTTCATTATACCAACTCAGCATAATCTTAGTAAACTTTTGACCAGTGCCATTATTTCACTCAGCCTTGACAGAGCAATAAAGACCCCAAATAAGAATAAAATTTCCATAGACTTTGTAGTAGAGACAGAGCAAATCCTTGCAGTGGGAGATGCAAGAAGAATGCAGCTATCACACATTGTTTGGCAGCAGACATTGTTCATAAAGACACGCTGATCTACAGTGGCAGGACCCCTCTTGTTCTTGTTCCAGTGGCAGATATCACAAGTTTGAGGAACAGCTAGGGTTCAATGAAGAGAAGGGAGGGAAGAAATCCTAGAGGAAACCACATTGGAAATGGGATGTTATTAGTTGAGCTGGTTTGAAGTCATGTTCTGTCTGTTAGCATATGAATAAACTACAACTGACCTTGAAAAAGAAAGCTTTGGAGAAGAAAGAATGTTCTGGGGGAGCAGAAGACATGGCATCCAAGTGAAAAAATAATCCATGAGACATTCATAAATCCTGAAACAACACAATATATCCGATATAAAATAAAGTAATTGTTTACTGCTTCCAACAATGAAGGAAGAAGAAACTCAGAAACCTCTTTATATTGTAATTTCATTTGCAATAGACTCTCACTGTAATTATTCACTTTGATCTTTTGCAACTAGAAGTTTAGTTTGAAGATGATGCTTCAGAAGAAAAGCCAGTTTTAAAAGAATGAGGGAGAAATCAAATGCACACTAGTAAAATCTCCAATATTTTAGTAGATGAAAACTATTAATTTACAGAGCAAAATACAACACTGTAAACTACTCAAAGAACTGCTTTTATATAAGCTGAGAATGTAAAAGTTGCCGTCTTCAGTGTAATAACTATGAAACAGAAGTCACTAATGATGCTGAAGCAAAGTACGAGGCCTTTAAAATTAATAGAAACACATCATCTGAAAATTTTAAACATTTCCTTCAAAGTTTTTCTCCTCAGATAAGCAAGAGAAGAACCAATTTAGGAGAAGGCAATTTTGACGCACAAACCAAAATTCATTCCTGAATGGAACTTACAAAAAAATTATCAGCTAATTTGTAGGTACTTACCAACTTTCTGCTGGCAGTTATAGCAATGCCAAGTCTTCTAACAATTTAAATATTTCCTAACATAGGAACTGATCCACTAATTCTAAAAACACATTCATTTATTACATTTTTATTACAGTAGACTGGTACTCTTAATTGCATTGGATTACATTCAATTGTCTGAACAGTCATGCATTTCAATGTTATATATAGAAATAATTGAAAGAATCTTTTGCTATCTTGCAAATTCATTTATGTTACTAATAAATGCAACAGATCCTTTGAAGGAATCTCATTTCCCAATTCAGTTAGAAAGAATTTTCCTTTTTTTTTTAAAATTGAAGTTTGGAGTCTTTTTCTTCAGTTAGAAACAACCATTTGGAATCCATCATTATCAATTGAATCAGTCTTACTAAGAAGAACCTTAACCCTGTTGGTGTCTACTTCCCACTAGGCAGAAGAGCAAGCAGAAGGTCAGCCTCATTCCAGACCCTGTGTGACAGGTTGACCCTGACTGGGTGCCAAGTACCCGGACAGTCCCTCGCCCCTTACCAATAAGATGACAAACTCGTGGGTGTTAAGATCAGGCAGTTTAATACAAGCAAAGAAAAGATTTGCGCGCGCAAGAAGCAAAGAGAAGGCAGATCTAATCTCTACTTCCCATTCAACGAAGGTCAGGTCACGTCCTGAGAAGCAGGGCCCTACGCGTTGGTTGTCCCTTCAGCAGGCAGCCATCGGAGACAACCCCGTGTCCCCACCCCTGCTGTTCTTTTATATCTGAGCTGACATCATATGGTCTGGAATATCCCTTTGGTCAGTCTGGGTCACCTGACCTGCTCGTGTCCCCTCTGCCTCTCCCTCACAGCAGTCAAAACAGTGGAGTGTTATCTCCTAGCACTGCTAAGGCTGCTGGGGCTCTGATAGACCGAGTACACCCTGTTACTAAGCATAGCTATATCAGTGTCACCATGATCCTTTAGTGTTGGAGTCCAGGATATCGAGTCTACACCTCAGATTGCCCTGGAGGGTCTGGGACCCTCGCAGAGACCCCAGGAGGATACAGCTTTTGATCTGTGTCCCTGGGAAGGACTTCCAAAACTGATGGAAGCAAGAACAACAGAAAAATAATTTGGCTTATGGTTTGGTTAGTTATAGAGGTAAAGCTTATAGTTTTAGATTTTGTAGTATAGATATAAAAGAAGATAACATGGAGGATTTTGGGTGTCACCCTGAGTTCTTCTTCTTCATCTTCTTCTTGCTTCTTGCACTGCAGCAGAGTTGGCACTTGATGATTGGTAGAATAGATTTGAGGTAGAGAAGACGTGTTAGTAGTAAGTTAGGATTATTGGTACCGAATTGTAAACAGAGTACGTGATATCTGTTAATTGGTTATTAGTGTCCTTAAAAACCCAGATACAGCCGCCATTTGAGGCATTCCATATCCTACTCCCTTCTCGCTTTGTGCTTCCTCGCTTTGCAGCAAATGCTTTTAGCAACACACGTTCTGGTATGTTAAACCCAGGTTTGGGTGGCATGCTGAAGTGTGATAAACCTCAATAAACAGCAAGAAAAACTGAGAAGCTGCGAGTTTTCTTCCTTTATCTGGTACCGGACTTTGATAATAAGAAGAGGTACTCTAGCAAACAACTAAAGAGTATCTCGAGACTTTAGACATAGAGATGTAAGTCTCCCTTCAGACCCCTGCTTTAAACTTCCTGCTCCCCAAACACATGTTTATCAAAAAAGAGCATAAATCAGCTATGTTTGCAGCTAAAAGGTTGGAAAAAAACATGATTAACATCATTGTTAGTGATTCACAAAACAAGTGATAATTTTAGAGTATTTGTAAACACTTGGAATAGTAAATGAAAAGAGGTTTAAAAACTGCTGGTGGGAATTCATAAAAATGAATCCCTAAATTATATAAACTACATCTATTCCTTCTGATTTGAAAACACTGCAAGGAAGGGATTTAGGAAAATGCTAAGTCTTCAAAAGAGGAAGAAAATGCTGACAGAAGCAAGTCTGGGACTCTGTCAGGCAGTTTCAGGTTTTAGTATCTCACATGCATGGGAGATAATTTAGCACAGAACATATAGCTTATTGCTCATAAACACATCACAAACAGAAACGAATCCAAAGATTCCAAGTCTATAAACAGTCTCTAATTTTGTAATGAGCTATCTCAAATTTTGTAATGGATAGAAAGGAAAGCAATGATTAAAAAATGCGTGTTTGAGCTGCTGAGACATACTCCAGCAGTGATATTTGGACCAGTCTCTAGAGGAAGAAAGCTGGAATTTGCTTCTGATCTTGAACAAGTCAAGTCATCATTTTCCCATTTTAATTAATCACTTGCATGCACTTGATTTTCTATCTTGAAAATTATGTTAGGATTAATTATTACAAAGCACTAGAAGTATTTGCATTAAGATGCAACAGAAAATTATGAACTATGATATTGAATATCAAAATATCTATAGAATCAAATTAATCTCTTTGAGTCTCTGAAATATTTCAGAACTTATATCTGGATGTCTGCTACTGCAAAATGCAAGCATATTATAATGAAAAAATGTGCTAATAAGTGTCAGAAACTAAGGTTTACATCAAGTTTCTGAATAGGATTATACAGACTATTCCTAATTTACTTAATATTACCAGTCTAAACAAAGACTTCTTACAACTCTAATCTTCAGCTTCTCCAATCACTTTTGCTTCCTCTAGAAGTGTAAGATTAAAGAAACGACTTTGTTCACTTCCACGAACCTTTAGAATTTTCCAGAAAAATAAAACAAACAAACAAAAAAAATCTGCGACAAGGTAAACAAATGTATTTATTTATTTTTGTAATTAGTTTCCCCTCAGTCATTATTCCTGAACAAGTCATATTCTTAGCATTTCCAATCTTTCCCTTTGAGCAGAACACCAATATATAATTCACAGTGTATATATCTTAAATATCTTATGATTTTGCACTTGAGAACTAATGACTTTTTGTCTTCAGACATCTCCTGAGACCTAATGTTGTGAGTCTCTGCTGAAGTGCTTCCTTCTTTACATCTTTAGACTTGTCTGTTGCTAAAGGAGAAATAGCATCTTCATCTGCCCAGCACAGGGAAGCCCTGCAAAACACATAGCTTACTGTTTATTCACTGACTGTATCCCTGGGGATGCAAGAAAAAGGAGTCAGTATTTGTGCAAAGAGTATTCAGATGCAGGATGATAGCAGACATTTAGCTCATATTGATGGTCTTATGCTGAAGCAGTGAGAATCAGGCTCCTAATTCAGAACAGCTCTACCAAGATTTCAAGCTCAGAATAGTGTGGAATTTTTTTATTCCACACACAGTGTGTAATTTATTCCTGACATTAAAGAATCATTTTGAGTATAGATTTTTCTTTATTTTTCAGCTATACTATAAGCCTAATATAAAGGGCTGTGTCAGTCAGCTAAACACTCCTAAAGGATACAGTTCATATAGGAAGAGGGAAATTGATTAATAAATTCAGAGCAAATTGAGAAGCTGCATGCAACCTGCCAGTTTGCTCAGCTGGCATGTGCTTTAAGGAAATCTTAAAGGTACAGGAGCAGGCCATTCCCTGTGTCATAAGACAAGATGTCAGGGAAGAAGACTAGCCTGGCTGAACAGAGCTTTTGTTGGAATTCAGTGAGAGATAGAGAGTGTATCACCTCTGGCAGAAGGGGCAGATAACTCAGGAGGACAACAAAGACATTGTGAGTTATGCAGTGAAAAAAATAGAGGAGCCAAAGCCCAGCTATAACTTAATCTGCCACTGTTGTGAAAGACAACAAAAAATATTTATACATCAGCAACAAGATGAAGATTTCTGTCCTTTATTGGATGTGGGAGGAAACACAGTGACAAAGGATGAGGAAAAGTTTGAGGTAGTTAATGCCTTCTTTGTCTCAGTCTTTAATAGTAAGACCAATTGTCCAAAAGGTATCCAGCCTCCTGATCTGGGAGGCGAAGGAAAGGCCCATAATTCAGGAGGAAATGGCTAGCAATCTGCTAAAATACTTAGACCCACACAAGTCCATGGTGCTGGATGGATCCCCCCCAAGAGTACTGAGGAGGCAAGAAACTTTCACTGAGTCACTTTCAATCATTTAACAGCAGTCCTTGGGAGGTCCCAGTTGACTGGAGGTTAGCAAATGTGATGCCCATCCACAAGAAGGGCTGGAAGGAGGATAGAGGGAACTACAGTCAGTCTGACCTCGGTACTGGGGAAGGTCATGGAGCAGATTGTCTTGAGTAGGGATGGGATATCTGGCAGTGAGGCAGGATTGTCTTTGCAAACAAACTTGCTAATATAGTGAAAAGGACTTTAAACTATGGGGTGTCCGATAGCATTTCCCGAACCTGAAGAGAAGAGGACAGGGGACAAAATAGATCTATCTCAGCAGCAACATTACAGGGGATGTTCTTAAACCCGGAGAGATGTGGGGTATGACTTGGGGCCCTTGAGAAATGCCTGTATAAAAATGAGTTTAGTATAGAGAAGAAGCAGGAGGAATAAGAAGTCTAAGCAAAGCTGCAGAGCTATAATATCACTGGGATTATAGAGACATGGGGGGATGTTGTCGCGGTCAGGACAGCCAGTGCAACATTAAACACGCGTGTGCTGCGTGTTCAGGGGTGCCGAATATGTAACAATTTATTGTTTACAGAATAGGTATTTATACACATCAGAAGGTTTGCATATTCTAACATAATTGGTAGAAAGTTATCTAGCTGCTTTAGCATTGGCTAAAGGTACAGCACTTGCCCTCTGCTCATCCCAGCTGTGTTTTCTCTCTCCAGGCATGCAGAGATGCATGCCCACCTGTGACAGGATGTGGTGGTTTTTAATGGCCAAGTTTTTTGTTAGCAGGGGGGCCTATGGAGAGACTTCTTTGAGAAACTGCTGGAAGTTTCTCCATTTCCACCAGAGCCCATGTCAGTCAGCTCCAGGCTGGACCCACCACTGGCCAAGGCCAGGCCAATTAGGAGTTATGGTAACTCCTCTGTGATAACATATTTAAGAAGGAGGAAAAAAAAGGTACGGGCAGACAAACATGGCTGCTAGAGAAGAGCAAGGTCAGTGGAAGAGGGGGGGGAGGAGATGCCTTAAGCCCCAGAAGGGGGCCTCTGCAACCCATGGTGCAGACCATGGTGAAGCAGGTTGTCTCCCCTGAAGCCCAAGGGGGACCATAGGGAGCAGGGATTCATCTGCAGCCCATGGAGGACTGGAGGACCCCATGCTGGAGCAGATGGATGCTGGAAGGAGGCTGTGACTTCGTGGAGATCCACGCTGGAGCAGGATTTCCTGGGAGGACTTGTGGCCTGTGGAAACCTATGCTGGAGCAGCTATACCTGAAGGACTGCAACCTATGGAGAGGTGACCTACATGGCAACAGCATTTGAAGAGCTGTTGTCTGTGAGATGGACCCACACAGCAGTTTTGTGATAGACTGTCTTTTGTGGAGAAGCCCACATGGGAAGCAGGGGTAGGACTCCCCCTCTCTGAGCAGTGGCAGAAAAAAAATCTGCCTGTACCCCCCCCACTCCCATCTTCTGGGGCCACTAAGGGTAGGAGGGAGATCTTTGAAAGAGGGAGGGGTGGGAGGAGAAATGTGTCTGTAATATCTATCACCCTTAAGCTCTGATTTTGATAATAATAAATCCTTAATATTTCAAGCTGGAGCCTGTTTTGCCTGTGAAATAATTAGAATAAGGAGTTTCTTATGGTCCTTATCACAAAACTTGTGAAACCCTTTAGTTTTTCCTCTCCTCTCCTCTGTCTGTTTGCAGGGAGTATTATGTTCTTGTAATAATGCCTGTAGTAATTGCTTCTTGTTATCAAAGTCCGGTACCAGATAAAGGAATAAAACTCGCAGCTTCTCAGTTTTTCTTGCTGTTTATTAAGC
>WEIV01013372.1:0-15465 GCA_013390005.1 Calyptomena viridis | reverse complement strand
TGTAAGGGTCCCAGACCCTCCAGGGCAATCCGAGGTGTAGTCTCGATATCCTGGACTCCGACAAGGGAGGGGAATAGGCTGTATGTATGAGTCCTTGGTATTTAGCCAGGGTCAAACCACAACAGTAATTTTCTTGTTTCTTTGTTCTTTTTTTTTATTCGTTCATTTTCCCATTTTCTCGTTCCCTTGTTCTTTTTTGTATTCATTCATTTTTCCATTTCCTCATTCCCTTGTTCTTTTTTTAAATTCATTCATGCTTCCATTTTCTCATTCCCGCATTCTTTTTTTATTAGTTCATTTTTCTATTTTTTTGTTTCTGTGTTCCTTTTTAATTCGTTCATTTTCCATTTTCTCGTTCCAGTATTCTTTCCTTATTCATTCATTTTTCCATTTTCTCCTTCTCGCATTCTTTTGGCTGGTTCCAAACGGTTCTGACTGGTTCCAACGAGTTTGATCTGGTTCGGTTCGGATCAGATTGGTTTAAACCTGTTCCAATCAGTTTGATCAGTTCTAACTGGTTTGATCTGGTTCGGACTGGTTTTGACTGGTTCCAACCAGTTCTAACTGGTTCTAACAAGCTTGATCCAGTTCAGACTGGTTTAAACCGCTTCTAACCAGTTTGATTCCGTTCTGACTGGTTTAAACCAGTTCTAACTGGTTTGATATGGTTTGGACTGCTTCAGAGTGGTTTAAACTGGTTCTAACTGGTTTGATCTGATTCGGTCTGGTTCAGACTGGTTTCAAATGGTTCTGACCAGTATGATTAGGTTCAAACCAGTTCAGACTGCTTTAAACAGATTCCAGCCAGTTTGATCCAGTACAGACCGGTTCAGACTGGTTTAAACCAGTTCTAACCAGTTTGATCTGGTTCAAACTGGTTCAGACTGGTTTAAACCACTTCTAACCAGTGTGATTTGGTTCGGACTGGCTCTGACCAGTTTAAACCAGTTCTAATTGGTTTCATCTGGTTCGGTCCGGTTTAGACAGGTTTAAACTGGTTCTAACTGGTTTGATCCGGTTCGGACTGGTTTAAACCTGGTTCTGTCCAGTTTGATTCGGTTCAAACCGGTTCAGAATGGTTTAAACTGGTTCTAACCATTTCATGAAATAAAATAAAATCTCTACTTTTCATTTCTGGCCAGGGCACAAAGTTTTGGGGCGTTTCAAGCCACTTGCCCATTTGGCCCCTCGGCCACTCCTGAAATTTAAATTTCAATTCCTATCTTGCAGCATGCTGGCAACCCCACGCAGCTCCTGAATCCTCATTTCATTTTATTTCATGAAATGACACTTCATTTCATGAAATAAAATGAAATCTCTATTTACATTAAGAACCGAGCTCTCCAGGTGTTCCATCCAGCCATTTTTCACACTATTTGCTAACTGCTTATACAGCAAGAATGTTTTTATGCTTTTAATTACAGCCCTAAGCTCACGCTTGTCCTCTCATCCATATTACACAATTTTTTTCAGGGTTTATGATTTCTGTTTCCCCTCTCTTGTTCTACAAACATGACTGCTTAGAAGTGTCTCTGATTACTTTCTGGTTATTTTTTTGTGATGCTTCTGATTCTGACTGGAATTTTTGTACAAATATCTTACTGTGGATTAAAGTGTGAAAGGAAGACAATTTTTATAAATTTTACAGGATAGTTTAATGAAATATGTTTTTTAAAATAGAGTAGCATTTTCGATGTTATGGTAGATTAACTGTGAATCATAAGGAAGACTTATGACTCTCTAAGAGTATTCTAGGACGTGTCAGGAGACACTAGTGGAAAGGATTTGAAGTAGTTAATATGCATTCCACCATTTAAGCACAAGGATTAAAAAAATGTTAACCATTTTAAAAATGATGCACATTTATATATATTACAAATATTCACTACAGAATCCAGTTCTTTTCAATTATACCCGAACTGTGATTTCTTATTTTTTATTTTTGCTAGAAAAATGACATTCACCAAAGAAGAAATTCCCCAAAAAACCAAAGATTGCAGAACTCAAATCTGAAGATGTTGGGTTTTGCAATGTAATTAGAGGTTCCTTAAGCATGCATGTTACATGCTGAGCTAAAGTCTCCTATCAGAGTATTTGGGAAGAGCTTTCGTCACGGACACATATTAATGGAGGAACCCAGAGCCAGATCCAGCTGACAGTACTGAGAGTAAATATGGAATTTATCTGTTTAAATAGCTGGAGTTGCTCTGCAGTTACACTTTCTTATTTCACAGTAGAATCTGGCACTGTAATATGCCATAAGTCTGGGTTCTGTTTGTTTTAAACTTCATTGTACTTTTCCATCTATAAACATCTACTTCATATTATTCATCCTCCATTTAAACTTGAGCCAGCCTTGACTTCTCAAACTTAAATAGAATATTTCCCTAACTTCAAAACAGCCACCATTTTCCCACTCTGTGAAATTACTAAGTAGAAATTGTTGGTTTTGATTTCCTTGGGAAGATAATGAATCATAATGGAATATACCATTTAGAAAAAATTTTAAAGGAATTCATCTTGCATGTTCAATAACATGAAATAAAGTGCAAATAATTGCAATGGAGAAAAAATATAAAATACAGGTAGTCTTTTGTGGATGAGGAGGTCCTTTTTTGTCTCAGTAATTGCAAATAGAAACACACTGTGCACTGCTAATTAGGAATTTGAGACTTGAAAAGTGAGTGAGAACAAGCTAGTTATCAAACCAAACTTGTCTCCATCCTTTAACTGGTGACATAAGGAGTCTTTTGATGAAAGGAGTAGAACATTGTTGATATGGTGAGGGGGAGGTATATTATTTAGAGGATTATTTCAATATATTTGCAAAAACACATTTTATAGCCTGGTGAAAGTTCAGAAAATGTTCTACTAGAAGTCTCTTTCTTTGGACTTTCTAAAAACTACCATGCCCATCTCTCCTTTTTTTTCTTTTTTTAATTTGAATATCAGTATTTGCAGCAACTAGGCATAGCAAAGTAAGAAAGACGTAACATATTGTTTCTCAGTGCAAGATTTTTTTGTGCAGTTAAAAAACATAATTCTTTCCTCTTGTCTCAGAATTTAGGCATCAAGTGAGAGGAAGAAGTGTCTTGCACGTGTTAGCTGAGTGTCCTTCTCTGGTATCACAAAGCTTCTCCCCATGACAGACAAAGAGTTGCCTCTGTGAATGCAAGCAGTAGAATTTTCCTAGACAGAAATTCAAAATGGAAAGCTTTTCTCCTATACAGACACATGCATAAAAAGACACACACTGAACCTCACCAAAAACTAGATGACAAATTGGTGCATAACTGTTAATTACTTCATGTGGCTGTAATGGTAAAATATTCCTCTGTAAATATTTTAATGGGTTTAATGCTTTTCATATAGCTAAAAATGTTAAACAGAGAAATTTTAGTTCTCTCCTCTGCTCTCAACCCTACCCAAAATACTGCTTTCTGAGATCATTACCTTGGTTCTGGTCATACCACATATATAATATTCATAATAGCTACATAACAGAACCCTGTTATTCTTGTTGTTCTTTGGAATGTGGACTTCTCAGGACAAAGATTGGCTCACTTTGTATTATTTATGCAGAGGTCAGCAAACCTAAAATTCTTATTAGTCCAGCCAAGTGCAACAGTTCTCTAGAGAATAATACCTCAATAAGAGATACTGACATAGGCCATCCTGTGTATATGTGACACTCTTCATCACCTAAAAGGATGCACACAAACATGAATTTTCAAGTCTTGGATGACGTAAAATGTAGACATACTGAAATTTCAGAATTGAGAACTTCCACAGTTGTGGGAAGAACTTATGGAAAACTGAGTAGTTTCCTCACAATAGTGTATATTTGAGCTGTATTTAGTTAATACTTACTTTTTAATCTTCATAACTTGGATGCAATCTTGTAAAAAGCAAGGTAAATGGAATAAATTTAGACATATAAATTTGCTGAGTATTTCTGGCTTTGTAAAAAAGAGTTACTAGTTTGGAGGTCTCTTAATTTATCTGGCAATGTATCGGTTTCTAACGGCTAATAAATTCAAGTCTGTAATTGACTTTTCTCTGCCACACAAATCTGTAGAACTACTTCAAAGTGCTTCAGTTAGATGATAAAGCTCAAAAATGAGAAAGCTGTGCCCATCTAATAAGTTTTCAAAGGCTCATAAGGTTTATCTAAAGGTTCCTAAAAAATACAAGTTCAATTTCTGTGGAAATGATTTTTTGCTTGCATTCCCCAAGGTCAGTAAAACTCTTAAAATGCAATTGCAGAGTATAAATGCAATACTTTGTGCATTATGCTGATTATACTTTCCATTATGCTGATTCACATTTCAAAATTTGCATTCCACCTTCCCAGAAAAAGAATTGACAGGATACATCAGAGGTTAAACATGAAGTTAGCTACAAACTGACAATTATGGTTATGAAAAGGAAAGTGTGCATCTGATTTGTAAAGGTCAAGTCATGATTTGTGTGGGCATTTCAAGTGGCAGCTAAGGCTCTCCACTGTTCCCATAGGAACCCATCCATCTGCCCTGTTTTTAGAGCTTCTGATAAGTCTGCAACCTAATGTGAATATCTTTTATGCATTTAAAATTTCTGCCTCAAATTTTATTTTAAAGAATATTAATATTTACAAACTTATTTAAAAAAATCTTGGGCATTTATGAACCTTTTTCAAATGCCAAATGTAGCAATTCCCTTAAAAATGTAAGGATCGAAAAGTTTGATGAGGAAGTACCTTAATTTTCAAAGTTATTTCCTTATTACCACAATGTGTTAACCTCAAAGTAGCCCCATCAAATTCCGCATAGTAAAAGCAAGTAAAATTCCTCAGTTTTCCAGAGGGGTTGCATGTGAATATCAGCTAGTCAAACCGGTTGCCAATTCCTTAATATAATATGAATAGCTCAGTATTTTGATACATGTGTCTTTCAACAACCACTGAACATTCACCAAGGGCATTGGGTAGCATGTAAATCTAATTCTCCTGACTACACTAGCTTTGACTATTCTACCCCAGACTTCTTCTGCTTGTTTGCAGTGAACTGTTTCTCTGTATGCAATAATGTTGAAAAGAATGATGCAGTTCATACAGAAAATCTGTAAGACACTATTGCCATGCTAACCTATAACCACCAATCAAAGACATACAACACAAAAATGCAGAACAAAATCTTTTAGTTAATCAAGTTTGTTCAGTCCTAGACAATGAAGCCTAGAATTTTCATTTTGTACCTTAGTGCTTTAAGTTATTCTCTCTACTACTCCATGAAATTTTTCTAACACCATCATGATGAGTTTAAGGATTATTTTTTCCTGTCAGTCTATAGTTTTCCCAAGAGTGCACTACCAAAGTGTTGACAATAATTTAAATAGTATGCTAGAGCAATCACCAGAGCAGTGAACTTAATGACCTGTCTTTGTAATTGAAATCAGTAATGAAATATACTTGGAGCAAAACTGCAGCTCAGGACCACACCAATTCTACCTTCCAAAACTCCTGTCATCTGAGCAAGGTTAATCTGAATCTTAAAATCCTAATCTTCAAATCTTGAGAAAATAAATTACTAGAAATTGACACTCAAGTGTTACCATATTGGTGTCCCTAAGGAAAGGTAATGAATTATGAGTTACTTTCAAGCCTGGGAATTGTGGAAACCTTATCACTTAATCAAGCTACAAGGATTTCCCCACTGAACAGAAGTAAAAAAAATCCATAATATGATCCTTCAACAAAGGATTCTGAAAGTTTGATTGTTGCAAATCAAATTAAAGGATTAAAGGTGTTAAAAGAACTTAAATTTTTTAATTTTTGTGGCCAAAATTATCACTCTAAGGGTCTCCATAATAATCACTTTAACATAAATACTCTGTTTTAGTGGCAGTTGTAAAATATGACCTTTTAAAAAACACTGAAATGGCTTCTTATTTTTAACTGCCCACATCAAAGGACGTATTAGACCTTTCCCACTTGTAAGTTTTACAAAAAGCAAAGTATAATGGAGTCTTAACAAGATATTATACTCAATGTTTCTTTTTAAGAGCAATGCAATTATCTATCTGTCCTCATTTTCTGATTTCCTTTTATCAATGGAAAAATATTTAAATTTAAATTTAAATTAAAGTATTAAATGAAGTATCTAAATTTCCAGTTATTGTATTTTTTTCACAAAAAAGAGTCCTCGTATAGTATACGACAATATGATTTGCAGTATGTGACACTTCACTGAGTTTGTTATAATTGAGTAAAATAGTGCATACTCCTGTGTGTGTATTTCATCTACTGAATAATGGACATAAATTTAATGTATAGTTCAAATTTACTGACCAGAGATGGTGAAACGAATCATTGATGTTTTCTGCACCTTTCAGATTACAGAATCACAGAATCACGGAATAACTAAGTCGGAAGAGACCTCCAAGATCATCAAGTCCAACCCATGCCCTAACACCTCAACTAGACTATGGCACCAAGTGTCATGTCCAGTCTTTTTTTAAACACATCCAGAGATGGTGACTCTACCACCTTCCCGGGCAGACCATTCCAGTACTTTATTATTCTTTCCGTGAAAAATTTTTTCCTAATATCCAACCTATACCTTCCTTGGTGCAGCTTGAGACAGTGTCCTCTCATTCTGTCAGTTGCTGCCTGGTGGAAGAGACCAACCCCCACCTGACTACAACCTCTTTTCAGGAAGTTGTAGAGAGTAATAAGGTCACCTCTGAGTCTCCTTTTCTCCAGGCTAAACAACTTTAACTCCCTCAATCGTTCCTCACAGGGCTTGTGCTCCAAGCTCTCCACCAGCCTTGTTGCCATCTTGTTGCATCCTCTGGATGCACTCAAGCATCTCAACGTCCTTCCTAAACTGAGGGGCCCAGAACTGGACACAGCACTCAAGGTGTGGCCTCACCAGTGCCGAGTACAGGGGAAGAATGACCTCCCTGCTCCTGCTGGCCATACAATTCCTAATGCAGGCCAGGATGCTGTTGGCCTTCTTGGCCACCAGGGCACACTGCTGGCTCCTGTTCAGTCGGCTGCTCCAGGTCCCTTTGTGCCTGGGCACTGTCCAGCCACATTGTCCCCAGCTTGTAACATTGCAGGGGATTTTTGTGGCCAAAATGCAGAACTCAGCACTTAGACTTATTAAACTTCATGCTATTGGACTCTGCCCATCCTGGATCCAACTGATCCAGGTCTCTCTGCAGAGCTCTCGTTCCTTCCAATAGATCGACACAAGCTCCCAGCTTAGCGTCGTCTGCAAATTTACTAATGAAAGATTCAATACCCTCATCCATGTCATCAATAAAAATATTAAACAGAACTGGTCCCAGCACAGACCCCTAAGGGACACCACTGGATGCAGCACTGTTCACCATCACCCTCTGGGCCCGACCATCCAGCCAGTTCCTGACCCAGCAAAGAGTGCTCCTGTCTAAGCCGTGAGCTGCCAGCTTTTCCAGGAATATGCTGTGGGAGACAGTATCAAAGGCCTTGCTGAAATCCAAATAGACAACATCCACAGCCTTTCCTACATCCACCAGGCAGGTCATCTGGTCATAAAAGGAGATCAGGTTGGTTCTACCCCTTGTAAACCCATGTTGACTGGGTCTAATACCCTGACCATCCTGTAAGTGCTGTATGATAGCACTCAGTATGAACTGTTCCATTACCTTACCTGGTACTGAGGTCAGGCTAACTGGTCTGTAACTACCAGGATCCTCCTTCCTCCTTTTTGTAAATGGGCACCACATTGGCCAGCTTCCAGTCATCTGGAACCTCGCCAGTGAGCCACGATTCTTGGTAAATGCCAGCTCCCTCATCACCCTGGGATGGATCCCATCTGGTCCCATTGATTTATGAATATCCAAGTGTCTCAGCAGTTCTCTGACTGCCTCTTCTTGGATAACAAGAGGACCATTCTGCTCCCTGACACCACCTACCAACCCCTGAGGATGTGATGGTTCATCAGCTCTTACACACCCCTGTACAGTGGCTGTAATTATGAATGTGAATATGATATAGTGATTGACTGGAAGAAAAGAAAATAGGTGTAGGGGTTATCAGTTAGGTAACACTGAAGTTATTAAGTAAATTAAAGTAAATTAAAATTATCATGACCCCAGAAAATATTAGGAATATTTCAAACTCATAAATGACATAAATGACATCCAAAGTCATTTAGTATTCCTTATAAATTGTAGATATAATGATTATTTCAGGGTTGTCATGCAACTTATGTAATCTTTTCAGAAAATAATAAGCCATAATAAAAATTAAAATCTGATTTTTTTTCCAAACTAAAATGGTAGCAATCTGAAACAGACCTCCTATAATCTTTCAGAGACTCTTAAGCATAAGGTAGTAGTGTGCTATAACCCAGCCACTGACTTTGTTGCACTGCAGGTATGAATGGAGTAATTTGGAGTCTTAAGTGTGTTTGTTTAAGAACTGGTATGGTTAAGAGCTAAATTTCAAAAATACCAAAGGAGAAAATTCTCAGCTATGACTACAGTTCACTTCTAATAAGCCAAGCAACACTATAAATTGTCACTTTAAGCAAATTTTTTTTTTTAATTTACTGGGTGACAATCACACACATGTATTCGTGTATGTGTACATGTAAAAACAGAAAGTTTATCTCTTCCTTACTTCTTGAGTGTGTGACTTAAGAAGTCACTTAATTTTGTCATGCTTCCTCATCACTCTAAGTAGAAAGCAGCAGAATGCAGACAAAGAGGTATTACATGTCTGATAAAGCCTTAACCTGCAATCAGACCCTTTGTACGAGCACAGATAGTAATATCACAGAATATTCTGAGTTGGAAGGGATCCACAGGGACTATTGAGTCCAACACTTTGGTGAAGGCTCTGTACAGGAATTAAACCCTCAGCCTTGGCATTGTCAGCACCATGCTCACCCAACTGGGCTAATCTCAGGGTAATTTCAGTTTTAAAATCTCATGAAGGTTTATCCATGATGTCATAAATGAGTAAATGTGATTACTGCTTAGGAGTTAGTGGGATGACACCCCACGAACAACAAAAAGCTGTAGGGTGGGAGCTGAGTCTCCAGTTCACAAAAGACATTTCTCATACGTGACCCAACTCCAGGGAAAACTGAAATGTGTTCAATATATATGTTGCAACTTATTTACAAATAAACTGGATTTCTTACTCAATTCTGTACTTTTCAGCCTAGTTTATTTTAATCTAGTTTTTAATCCTGTATGTCTTAGGTTATCTCTTTTTTTTTTTTCTTTTTTGCCTAGAGCAAAAGAATTATTGAAATAATTAAGCCCTAAATAGCTGAAATTGATGTGAATATAACCTCTCACACTATGGGACATACTCAACTTGTACTGCTTGTTGTTTCTATAGTTGATGATAACACACTTCCAAGGACTTTAAAATATTTCCCATGAAAACAATGCATAAAATGTATGAAGGAGAGATTTAAAGTATTGATTCCTTTACAGAAGAGTCACAAATGTGGTTTGCAATCTCCCTGACACTGCAGACTGTTAATCAGAGAGCTGAACAATTCAATCAGTTTAGTTCATCCAAGGAAGGTTAAGAAAAGAGCTAACAGAAGTACCAAACCAAGGATGACTCTTCACATAAGAGAACATGTATTTTAAAGACAAAGACATTAAATGTAGGAGCCACACCAAAATGTTATATTAGCCCATTTCCATTGTAACAACTAGGCGACTTATATTCCAAAGACTTTAAAGAAGTGTGGCATTTCATATTTAACTCATTATTGTGCACAGCTATAAACTCTGTTTCCAGCTGGTCTACTACAAAATAATTTTGAAGAAAGGTCTTGTTTTCAAAGATATATTAGACAGTAAAATTTCCCATAATACAGACAAATGGGGTGGTTTTTTGAGTGCTCTATAGTAACTTAAAAAGTTTGCATATATTTAAGACCCAATAGTGTTTTGGCAAGAGGCCTTTAGTTCAATATTTGCAATTTCAATTTCTCTGTGTAACTGGAGAAGAAAAGGAAAAAGGAAAAGGAAAAAGGAAAAGGAAAAGGAAAAAGGAAGGGGAAGGGGAAGGGGAAGGGGAAGGGGAAAGGGAAGGGGAAGGGGAAGGGAAAGAGAAAGGGAAGATCAGCATTCTCTTAAACAAATGCTTTGCCTAATCTTGCAAAACATTCTTCCCCTTTTAAGAGAGCATCTCTGGAATTGTTCTCCTTAACTAAAAGCATCAGACTTCTCAGGAATATTCCCTATTATAAAAGTAATTTAAAATGATATACTTTAGCTACTATGAAAAGGAAATGGTCTACACAATGAGATATTAATGCTGTTCATGTTTTCATATGGAAAATAGATCATCGGATTGTTTCCAAAATATGTCAGTATTACAGGCCTTAATATATACTATCTACATTTTTATCGACTAAATAAACATTAATTAATTGCCTACAGCTCTCATTATGTTTTCAGTATAAATTACTGCAGTCTTCAAGTTTTTGTTACTTATATGAAATGGATGAATCAAATGACGTATATTTTTCTTTTCTAGAACACAAGAGTATGAAGGTTAGGAACAGGCTTTCACAGGGTCTGTTTTATAGTATGTTTGGAAATCATACAGAGCATAAGGATGCCTGCAGAGGGAGGCAGAAGAGAAGCACATATAATTCTAAAATATTTTAAGAAAAAACTAGTAGGTGTTGACATGAATACTAGTTTAAATAAGTGCTCCTCATAGCTACAACAAGTATGAAAGTATTTTTAGTTCGTTTTTCAAACAAAATAACTTTAAAAAAGTAGACCATATTACTAATATAAACTGAATGCTTGTGGACTTTCAATTTCTTATAAGTTAATAAAATACCAGCTGTACTTAGTAAAGATGCTGTTTTAATAGTTAAATACTTTCAAACTGAGAAAACAATGAAAAAGATATTAACCTGCTATTAAAAAATAACCCAGAAATTATGTTAATGCATGCATGATATGTAGTTTACTGTGATATTCATTCTGCTAGAAAATAAATGAGGTTTCTGTATTCCAAAAGAAATAAATCTGTTCAGCAATAAAGTCTAATATACAGGAGAATTAAAGTAGAATGAATAGCCTATATTTAAATATACAGAAATATTCAGTCTTTGCAAAAAGGTAAAATTTTTTTTCTTTATGACTTTGGTTATTATATAAGTGTAACTAGGCACATATTGTATTCACTTTCAGAGAATCCACTAACTATGACAATACTAGTTTCTCCATAGATTTAACTTGATACCTTTTATGTGGTCCTTGAACCTTAATCTAATACGTTAGCAAGAAGACTGTCTTCCACAGCAATAATTTATGCACAGTGCAGTCAGCTAACTAACAAAATGAGTTGGTGTTATGAGCTTACATTATAGCTACAAATACTCTGTTTTCCTTTTTGATTCTCTAGAAAACTGCATCCTAGAAGACAGAACAGGATAGTTCAATTTAGTGAAAGCCAGAAATATTAAGCCTTTTCATCAGTTTGCAAAAAAACCCCAAATCTCTTTTTATAAACATTGCAAGATATTTCATGTAAGCTGTAACTAGAGAGATTACTAAAAAAGTTTTTTCTTCTTCCAAATTTATGACATGTTTGAAAGAATGAATGGCATACCATTAAAATGCTAATAATGACAAAATATTTCAGAACAACCTTATTGATATGTAGATGCTGAGGGAAACCAAGATATTTACCTGCATTATACAGACTGGTTTAGGTTGCATATCATTAAATTTACAATATTTGTGCCTTTCAACAATTCTAGGTTCCTTATATGTCTTCTTTAAACAGTAGTATGTTAATCAAGCTAGAAAATGCAGGATCATGACTTCAGGTGTAATAACAAACATGATGTCTCACTAACATTTTTCTTCTCCATTCTATTTTTAGCATTCTAAATACTGTGGCAAATTCCACTACCACCACTTATTCAAATGATAAATGGTTCACAGCCCTCAAAAGTCATCTAAAGAAAAAGAAAGTGGTATATCTTTCTCCACACCTCATTAGTAGGAAATGAAATCAAGTAGATTTTTCTCTTGAAAGTCATAAGTAAAGCAAGGAGGTGGTTGCTGGTGTCACTGAACTGTACAGGACAGATACAGCTGCTGAGTATATGATCAGAAATATCATTCCCAATATTATTGCCTCATTTTTATCCAATTCTGGCTAAAATACACCTACAAAATATGTTGCCAAAACATGTTTCAGTAGCTCATTATGATTCAGGAAGGAAATACAAGTAGATAATAAATTCTTATAGCAGACTCCCAGTACCTAAAAGGGGTGTACAAGAAGGCTGGAGGGACTTTTTACAGGGGTATGTAAGGATAGAACAAGGGTAATGGCTTTAAACTGGAAGAGAGTAGGGTTAGATTAGATATCAGGAAGAAATTCTTCACTGTGAGGCTTGTGAGACACTGGAACATGTTGCCAAGAGAAGTTGTGGATGCCCCATCCCTGGAAATGTTCAGGGCCAGGTTGGATGGGGCTCTGAGTCACTGGGTTTGGGAGAAAGTTTCCCTGAACCTGGTAGGGTATTGCAACTAGGAGAACTTAGGGTCCTTTGCAACCTGAGTCCTTCTCTGATTCTATGAAACAGCCAATCCAGATGGTTAAAATATACCTTTGTCTTGAACATTTAGTTTAACTGTTCCCTCCTTTTGTAAATTCTAACACTGGATGCCTAAACAGGCAGGCAGTGACAAATCTCAGACAAAACATGCACCATCTCCAATCTCAAAAAGAAGATTTTTAATGCCATGTCCCTGTCCTGCAAATGGCAATCTAGTTGACTGCAACACCTGGACTTTAAAATGAGCTGAAGAACACAAGTGTCAATCGAAATGAAATGGAAAATGCAAAACATAAGCTTAGCATGAGAACAACTGGAAAATCAGACTCCTAAAAAAAGATGATAAGGTGATAATTTTCTTCTACCAGTTGACACAAACTGAAAGCTTACAAAACCTTTGTAAAAAAAAGCTTATGTAAAATAAGCCACATAGATAGAAAATACATTCAAATATAATATATCATAGGAAATTGCAAATCGATGCTAAATTTCTATGTATTAGAAAACCTCTATTTGGGTGGTTTTGGTTTGTGGATTTGCTGTTCTTGATTTTTGTTAGGTTTTGTTGGGGTGTGTTGTGGTTTTGTGTTTTTGTTTGTCTGTTTTTGGGTTGGGTTTGGTTTTTGTTTTCAAAAATTAGCAATAGCTGTATAAGTGATTCACAGTGACCAGACAGGAATTCACAAGCAACAATTTCAATGTTGCTGTACATATGATATTCACTCTATTGCAAAAAAAACCAAACTGTTTTCTCTATATCATACAGAACATTAATCTCTCTCTGTTAAACAATTTTTAAATTAGGTCAATGCTATCAACAGCAAATTCTTTCCGTTTATGACTGAATCTGCAGTTTTACGTTCCAACACTGTGCATTGTGATATGGAAATTGACAAAAAAATCCATACATGTAGAAATTCCATCAGATACAAACAGTAAGATTTGGGCAAAAGAATTAGATTTTAAGAAAACATAAAGATGAGCTAATATGTGCATATTCCAATTTTGTGTATGCTTATTTGAATCCAGTATTTTGAAACTATGAAGACTTTTCATTATTGTGCCCTAGTTTACAGAATTTTTAGTTACACATTTCTATCTAACAGACTCCAGTGCAAAAAAGTTCATTTATATAATGCAGAATCAAATGGAAATCACGTAAGCAACAGTTCTTGACTTCATTAGGCAATATTTATTTATTCCTAGAAAAAAATAAACAAATTCATATTTTAGCCCAATAAACAATCCCTTTGTTGCATTTTAAAAAATTATAAAAGCCACAAAACTTAATGCTAAAATTTTATAAGTGAAGGGTTGTTATTGCACTACACAGCGTAACGTTCCTTGCTGGCACACAAGAAATGAGAACATATTGTTAGAGACAGCAATCCAGCACAATGGAAATGTTGCACCAGAGAAGTTACGTGGTCACAGAAAGAGCAAAGTCATGTCACTTTTTGCTTGTCTTGTGAAACCAGAAGGAAAGCAAGAACAAGAAATCAGTAACATGCTCATGGAGTATGAAAGTTGTGAGTGACGCAAGAATAGAACATTTAAAAACCCTCTCCAGCATAGTATTCTTCTTTAGGACACAAATTTGATGAAGTTTCAGGTGACTGATATAAGGACTCATAAACACTATCCTGAAGGGTTCCTGTATAAAATAGATTAAGTACTGTGTCATGGAAATACATTATCAGTTTCACAGCTGCAGTTGCAATGAGGGGTTTTTTTCACAGCTACCTGAGGGACACTGGATCAGTCAGTACTTTGTTACTGGGTCAGAACTAGCTCAGGTTGGAGAAGAGGCCAGGCTGGAGTCCACATGGAGTCTCTTGCAGCCTCATGGAAGCACGGAAAGCACATGACAGAGGGGTCAATCCAAAGGCCCACCTGGTAGCCTGCTCACATCATGTGCCCCGGCACCCCTGACCCAGCCTCTGATTGTCTGCACTGCCTCTCAATCCTGCCTGGGGCTGCAGAGTGCTCAGGGAACCTAAGCTCCTCCCTGGGGCTCATGGCCACACTGGCCAGACCACATAAATATGGGAGAACATGTCTCCAGTTCTGCTTTCTCTTCATCCTCCAGCTGTCACCAGGTTTTTAAAAAGTTAGGTGAAGAAACTTTAGAGCTTTATATACATTTTTAAAAGTAATATTTCTAGTTAAGTATGTGGCTTTGAGACTGGGATCTTACATTACCACAGATGTTTTACCAAATAAAGTAACTTTCACCCGGAGGGTGACTGGGTACTGAGACAGGCTCCCCCAGAGAGTCTTGGTCACACCACCAAGCCTGACAGTGATCAAGAAGCTTTCGAATGATTCTTTCAGGCAATGGTGTGATTGTTGGGGGTGGTCCTGTGCAGGGCTAAGGGTTGGACTTGACAATCCTCGTGGATTCCTTCCAACTCAGCATGTTCTGTGATTCTGTGAACTTCTCATGTGTGCTTGCTAAGAGCTAAGAATGTTTTTGGAAAATGGTTACAATAGAAAGTGCATAACTGTCAGGACAACCTGAAGATCAAGAACATGGATGCTAGGAAGGTGAATGAATGATAAAATAAGAGGTTTGATGTTCTAAATGTTTTCATAACTATCTTTGACCACTGATAAAACACAATATTCTGTATTTAATTCTAGAGCCTGAATAACCTTTTTTTTTTGTTCTGCTCACTTTTCACCAACCCATTCAACTGTATTTAATCCACCTGAGAAGCAATGAGTTTTCCAATGCATGCGCATATGCTTCAAACAATGTTCCATCCTCACACAAATATCTAGAACCTATGCATTTTGAAAAAGGAGCAAATCAATAGTGAGACATAGATAACTTTAGCGGAACTAGGTTTTGTTACTCTCATATCTAGAATCT
>WEIV01013371.1:132055-173983 GCA_013390005.1 Calyptomena viridis | reverse complement strand
TCATGAGAGTGAAGGTTAAATAGTCAGTATGTATAAGCTGAATTTCTCCTATACCATGGGACCTCCTTAGTCAGAAATTATTAAGGATGAGAAGAATCTGGTGTCTACTAGTTGCTTACAGAGTAGTTAGGAGCTGCTCCTATCATATTGCCATTAAAAAGGCAAATGCAAGTTTAAAATACTTTTGACAAGCCATTTTCAGGAAAGCTGGTAATGCCAATGGATATCTCACTAGTTCATCTGGAACACACTGTATATGCCATTTTGTGCACCTGCATATTGAAAAAACAAAAAAGATGAAGAATTTAACCTTACATAGACATAAAGAAGCAGATTAGAAGAGTAAATTTAAAAAAAATAATGTGGGGTATTGGCCTGGTGAGATAAACAATGAAAGAGAATGTAATTTGTTTGTATGAATTAACTGAGAATCAAATATTAAAGAACATTTAAATGTAGAAAAAAGAGNATATATATTTATACACACACACACGAATGCATACATGTATGCATAGTATCTTGCAAAACAGACTCCTCTATCACATTGCAAATTCTATAGAAGAATAGTACTATATAAATGACAAGGATTTAGCTCTCATTTGCTACATTAGGTCACAATTAGTACAGTCTCAAAGCCTAACTAGCTTATTGACTTCCAGAGTAACATAATTTGCCCAATGTTGTAAGATAATTACAGCAAAATTTAGCAGCCTGTGGCTAGCTGTGTTCCTCAGAGATAAAGAAAGAAGATTACATTACATACATGTACGGCATGAATGGTTGGTGTTTAGAGATTGCATGGTCATGAGATCTGCACTTAAACATCTCACTGCCTTAATTTTCAAATGTACACTCAGTAACTATAAAAATAGTGATTTATGTAGCTAGTTGAGTGTGAAAAAAAGAGGTCTACTGTCAGCACCTTTTAAAAAACCATCTGAGTTATTTTCTAGCAAGTGCATGCATATCTCGTGTACATAGGGCACGTTTTCTAATGTTCAGTATGTATTTCACTACTCATGCACGATGATGCTGGGAAGATGCAAAATGTAAGGGGTCTGTGAGGGGCAGGTATATACGTCCAGTAAAATTTCACTCTTCCAAAATTAATGTAGCCATGTAATACTTATCCAACCATTTGAAAATGAGAAGCACTGTGCAAGCATTCCCACTCTGTACTGATAGAAGTGGACTCGTACAGCAGGCTTAAAACTGGGGTACCCGGAGCATGGGGAGAACAGCTGTGAGGCTCTGCTTTGGGCCAAGCCATTAAAGAACTGCTCCTTCAATGCTCACACTGGGCTTGCTTTCTGCAAGTTCCTCAGGCTGACTGGCTCTCCAGACCAAGGGACCTACAGGTTGTCTTTGTTACCATTGAATGCACTTGCAAACGGAGGCCTTGCGGGTTAATGTAGCTGAATACACAAGTGCTCTTGGTGGCCCAAAATGTTTCTGATGAGGTTTTATTCAATATAGGAGGACAAGTAAATCGAAGCACTTGGGCAGCTAGATAATTCATTCCTTAAACTGTCTATAATTCCTTCTAAGAGGAGCCTTGTGTTTCTGTCAACAATTGATTTTAAGCGTTATTTCTGTCTTGAAGAGGAAATATCAGACTCCATCCTTCTTCTGGGAAGAGGTCAGTAACATAGGCAACACCAGAGACAGATTTTAGTAAAAGTTGCCTGACTTATTCAGGTCCTGTTCAGTTGTGTTAAGTTTTTTGTTGGTTTTTTTAGGGTTTTTTTCAAAGATTCAAGAGCACATAGCATTTCATTCCCTCATTTTCAACTCCAGTGTGTTAAAAGTACTCTGGGTTTGATGGACTATAGACAGCGATGTGTTGTGCTATTTCTAATTCTTGTGTCTGTTTGGACATTTTTACATTTTGCAAGTTGGCAGCTTTGGGAATGAAAGAAAATACAAGAAAATATAATATCCCATTGAGTTTTATAAGGATTTATCAAACCAGCATTTAAAATGTATCACTACTTTTCCCAATGTGTTTGGTGGTTCACTATGTTCATCAACATGGCACTGTTATTTATAGTAACTAAAAAAAGGAGTAATCGTCAATTTTTTTTTTTTAACTTGCTTCATGCAGAACTGTGGGCAACCTTAGATCACACAGCATGAGACTTTCCTTTCATACAAAGTTGTCAGGGCAGTCCTATATTAGTCAACAGCAGATATCCCCTCCCCAATAACAGTCACTGTGCAGTTAAGTCTGAATCTCTTTGACAGAGAGAAAAGTCTGAGAGGCTTCTAAAGATCTACAAAGGTAGTGAAACCTTCACTCAAAGTGCAGTTACATCTCAGCTGGATGTCCTGTGATGGGCAAATCATTTGCTGAGGATTGCTGAATATTGCAATGCTAAGCTGCATTCAGTCACCCAAATATTTCCAGTATTAATTGTAATGAAAGATATTCAGCTGTCAGAGCTCCCAGAGCATTCACATCAAAATCTGACAGGCTTGGTGACTGTAGCTTGCACTGCAGAACCAAGGCACTATCTGTTAATAATCAAGGTTGCTGTAGAAGGTCATTAACTGACTTCAGAAAGTCAGTAGTGTTTCCTTTCTTTTCTCACCTTCAGGCAAGATGGCAATTTGCTTTACTCTCTGTTATTTGCGGGTGAGAGAACACTGTGATAAGGAGACATTTTGTTGTATAGGGGACCATTTAGAGAATGCAGCCTGATGCCAGTACATGACAGGGTCAACACTGACTTTCTTTTAAAACTTCCCTTCAGAGCCAGGTTACCCTCACAAGAATAGGGAAAGGGGATAAATGAGTAATCTGGAATCTCTGAAGAGCATTCTAGCAAGTCAGTGACTGGGTTTAGATGTTCATTCATGCATCCTGTATAATTCGGTCACAGCAGGGCTTAGAAATTTGAGTATTAAATAAATGCTTCTAGTACTTAAGGAACCATTTTCCTCTTTGTCAAAATAGCATTCTATACTCAAACACTACATTTTGGTGCCTTAAGAGCATTTTGGAGGCTTCTAAGTGCTTTGAATTGTTGGTTTGATAAATACTATGTGTTTACTCCTCGGAATTACTTCTCAGTGTAGTAAACACTCATTACAACAAAATGAGAAAAGATCCTGATTTTGGCTGAAGGTATTTTCCTGACTGCAAGCATATAGTCCAAATTCATCCCTCACCCAGCTTTGACTTAGCAATAGGATGACAGATGTGTACCGCCAGGATTCCAGGTGGTTGTTAACTCTGGGGTCTAATGTTTACCTTACCTGCATTGATGCTGTTCCTAATTGCTGAAGTATGCAGATGCATGTAGAGAAGTGTTGAACATCGTAGGTCATCCTCTGTTTTCATCCTGAATACCAGATTAAGCCTCTTTTACATAGCTTGTCATTGAATGAAGAAGAACTAAGTATGTCTGAAAATCAGTAGTGGGAAGAATATTGCTCTTCCTTACCTCCCAGCAGTATGGACATCTCCATCTATCGTAAAAGATCTGAGCACATTTTCTCCTTGTCCAGATCAAGAACGATTTGAACCAGTGAACCACCTCTGAAACTAGTCTTCATTGGTTTTAGAAGTTCCATGTTATTTTATTTTTATTTGGCAGATTCTGCTAAATCAGTTCAAATGCACTAGTTTTAGAACATCTAAAACTACACCTAAAAAGTGATATGTACCAAGTTTTATGATTGTGCAGACAGTTTCTGAGGATAATTAAAATCAAACACAAGACATGCTAGAATTGTTTTATATTCTTTATCCCTTGATAGCCCTCCCCCAAGCCTAGTCCCTGTGCAAACATGCAAGAGAGAATCCTGACATATTAAGCTTCCAGTGTAAATGGGAAAATGATATGATATATCAGGCTTGTGTGTGCACCAGGCTGGTTATGGAGAGACATATTCACCTTAACTTGTGCATACAGAAAGGAGACTTCTCCAGTTGTCAGGAGAACTTTAACAGAGAGGCCAAGGGAAGGCAGGAAGGCAGGCAAGCCTGGAAACAGGGTAAGAGGTTGAGCTATTTTATTTATTTATTTGCTTACTGACTGACTGACTTACAAGGATCTGGGTTAATGTAATATGGCCTAGTGCTGGAAGGAGCTGAAACTGAACTTGAAGCACTGCTGAGATAACAGAGATTCAGAAGCACGTACAATCTTCAAACTTTCAATGAGTCCCTTAACTGCACAGCATAGGTGTACTGGATTTTTTTTTTCTAATCATTGAAGCAACTGATTGTGTCAATAAAAACATTTTAGTCCATATGTGTTAAGATTCTCAACACAATAATAGGTTTCTGGTTTACTGCTTGATATTCTTTTATCTGTTATATAAACAAGAAGTCAAAGAGAAGGCAAACTGTGACATCCTCCCTTGCAAGGATAAATAAGGATCAATATTTTCTGACATTTTGCCTAATAAAAAAGCTGCAAACAAGTCAGAGAAAGAAAACAAACAAAAATGGTTTCAAAAGAGAGAATAAAAAATAAGGAACAAATGTCTGGAAAGATATATGTTTCTCATAAAAAAATAAAACAAACACAACCCTCTCCCCCAAACAAACAAAAAAAATGGCTGAAACTGACAGCTCTGTTTGAAAGATAATGAAAATATTTATTTTCCTGTAAATTTCAACATATGTTGTCCTAATTTTCACCACCTCTTTTTAGTTACCTATTTCTGAAACCAAAAATCATTTCACTACCAGCATTGTGAATTAAAGCAGATGAATTCACAGATGACTCTTTTTCTAAGTGAAAAAGCATTTCTTTCTCAAGTGATTTAAAATCAGCTTTTCATTTCCTAGGGTTTAATATATATATTGATAAGAGTATGTTGAAATAGGACTAAAAATAACTTGTGAATTTTAATTGATGAATTAAATTCCAGTTCTGAAAAACTTTTAAAATTTGGGAGAAAATGGTTGTGTAATTTAAAACTACCCTAGGTACTTTTGTGAATGCCTAACAAGGATTCATTTCCTGAATCAGTTTGACCTTGCAAGAACTAAAATAATGTAGGTAATAATCTTTTGTAAAAGCATTGCCCAGTAAACGTTGAAATTAATCTGCCTGCGTAGTACTCCTCTTTCTCCTGTTTTTCTGTGTTAATAATCTCTTTCCTTTTGGTTGTGAATGGCTCACTTTCTATGTGCTCTTGGGTCGTGTCCCAGCGATGAACTCATTTTTAAAAAGTTAAGTAGTACTACACTGCATTATTAAAATTATCATCCTTTTGAGGTAATCACCTAATATATTTAACCTGTAAACCTACTGCATTGCATAATGGGAATTATGCAAACCGGTATTTTATGTGGCAAACACTGAAGTATGCGCATGGTTTTTTCTCACAGAAGTAAATATATGTACATACTTGACAGGTTTGCAAAACCTGCCACTGCATCATGGATTATATCTTGGATTGAATTTCTGCAGATCTTGTAGGAGCATAGGAATCCACATGCAGGTTCAGTGGCTATTCCTGTTAGAACATAATCAAAGCATTGCTAATTTGACTGAGCTTGGGAGAAGGGTAGTGATATCAAACCCACGGCAAAAAAGAAATTAAAATAAATTCTGTCATATCTGGTTGCCAAAGTTCCCATTGGGATGATTGTTTTAGTACTGATGAAGTGTAACTGTATAACAGAGCTTTTAAAGCAGTGAGTAGGTTTTTGTCTTGGTTTTTTTTTTTTAATTTATTAAATTTTAATAAATAAATTAGAAAAGTATGATTTCTGAAGAATTTTTCCCATCTCTTTTTGTCAGTCTTTGTTATACTGAATATTTCTTTCTTATAAAATTCCAATACACAAAGATATTTTTGTCAATTTCCACTTTTAAAGTAAGAAAAGGATCTTTTGAGAAGTCCATGAAAATAAAGCCTCATCATATCACGAAAGATACTAACTTGATCTGTTATAAAAGACTTACCTATTTCTCAAAATGGCATAGAATGCCATTGAATTTGGAGATAAAAGGTAAAATAATGATAAAAGAAGGTACTATTGACTCTAGATAAACATGCTGACTCCTTTGAACCAGAATTTAATGCAAATTGATCTTGATCTTGATCTCCAAGTTACACAACAAATAAATTTGCAAAGTATGCTTTCTTTTTTCAACATTTCTAGTACCAGGTTTCTATTTCAGATTTTTCAAAAGAACATAGAATAAGGACTCTGTCATGGAATGCGATGAAATAAAACTTCAATTATTGGAATATATAAAACCAGAAGATTGTACAGGTTCTTTTCCTAAATTTTATGCTGGACAATTCAATTATATACTGTGCCTTGGAGTGGAACATTAGCTCTTTAGTAGTATGGAAAGAATATGCAAATACAGATTCTAAGTAAATTTAGTGCTTAAGCAAATAATCAACTTTGTATATGTCAATAATGCCATTGAATAGGTGAAAATGGATATGAATATCTATTCATGAATATATGGAAGACAGTTGTAAGCTGTTGCCTTCTTTTTGAGCCATAAATAAGACAAAACCCAACCACGTATGTGTGAATCTGCATTTTATCCTTGGTTTCTCAATCTGGACCAGGAACTTTCAGAATAGAAAAGGAAACCCATTCCTATGCCTTCCCAGTCCTGAAGTCCAGAAGTTTTAGAACAATTAGTGTGACATATGATGACAGAAAGTAGTTTTATATTGTATTAATCCATTTTCTTCAGAAACATTAGTAAGAGAAAGTGTGTTAATTGTGCTCTAAAAGGAATTCAACCAAAACCCTACAACAAAAACATGTAGCAAGTCAAGCATGAAAGAATCTAGAACTTGATTTCATACACACACTACAGTTAAAACTGTCATTACTGAGATAATGATATCAAGTGTATTTAAAAGATAAGCTTTCAAAGGAAGAAGATGCCTGATGTCTGTGAGCTTTTAATAGGAACCGGACAACTAATTCCACTTTCTGACTTTGAGAAGTTCTTGCAATTACAAAATGCTGTGAAACATTTTTCAAGTATATTCTTGCTATGTCTGTCTCTTTTCTGTATTACTTTTAATGATACCTATGCAGTACTTTTAAGCTACTGTAAAATATTTTTAAAATGTCTGGTCAATAGGAAATGACATTACTGCCACAAGAAGCATCTCAATTGGGAAATTTCCAAACACCATTACTGTTCTAAGCAAATCCATAAAGGTAGTATTTACTGTATAAAGTTTATAGGATCTCTTCTCTGGCAATGTTTTTAGCACCAGAACTGGGTTAAAATTTTTAAAAGCCCTCTGATTTCACTAATGTATTTCTAAAGTCATAACTAAACTAATTACAGGTTACAGCAGTGCAGCTATTTTTAAAATGTGGTCTCATGAGGTACTACTAGTGTGTAGTGAAAATGAGTTGATGGCTTTCCCCTTTCTTCTTCAGAGATAAAGTGTTGGAATCCTCAAGTGTTCCAGTCAAAGGTGGTACTTTCTCTAGTTTGCTGTTACAGGTGTGGTCACGACAGTGAAGCAGTTAAATAGAGAGAGTCTTACAAAGGTTGTGCACTGGCTAAATAGACCTGCCATGACAAATGGCACACAAGTGTGACTGCAGTCAATTTTCCCAGCTAGGAAGACGTCTGAAGATTTGTTTGGTTGCCTGATCTATCTTTCAAGCTTCAAGCTATGTTTTCTTTCTTCAGCAATTGTAGTTTGGAAGTATGCAGGAAAAGGAAAGACTCTTTACTAGTTGGGCACCCACTGAGTTTTCCTTTCCTTAGCCGAGTTGAGATATTTGAGAATCAAACTGCTGTTTATGCACGAGGTGTGCAGGAGATAGGGGAAGAACTGAAGTCCCTTTGTATAAATATTAGTCATAATTTCATGTCTGAAAGTTGAATCCACCTCCCTGTCCAGTATTGCTGCTCAGATGTTTTTGATTATGTCTAGTCTGTTGGGTTGCAATGATCTGAAGGCAGCATTTCCCTGTTTCTATGAACTACTATGTTTCTATCTATGGTTGGAGACGATAATTTTTTACATCAGAAAGTTGCACTCTTCAGCCAGTTATGTGGGTTGTCTACTCATATCCCTCTTAATAGGGACAAAAATGAACAATCATTTATGGTTGTACCCTTGGACTTGAGCAAATTCAGTAGTTATTTTTTCTTTATTTCTGGATGGTAGACAATTTTAGCTATTCCAATTCAAGGGATATTAGTGTGTCTAATATTGGGGTGCGTCAGAATGAAAAATAGAAAGAAAATATAGAAAGAAAGAAGTATTAAAACTTGATACTTTGGTTTCAAGTTTTCAAGTCAGAGAAAATCCTAGAAGAATGGGTTAAAAATATGACTTTAATCCCAGACAGAAATTGGCACATGCTTACACCGAAATCAGTATTCCTGGTAGAAAAAGTATCATCCAGAGTGTCTTACATGAAGACTGAATCCCATTTACAATGTCTGGTAACTTTGTATTTGGAAGAGAAATCCCATGAAGATGAGTTAATATTTAGTTACCTGAAAGTGGAATTTCTGTTTTGTGTCAGTACATGTCTTTCTAAGTATAGCAGTAGTGGTCTTTCTACTTTAAGTAAAGTAGTTATTTACATTTGCCTGGTGTGAAGAGAAATTGCCCATTAGCTGATCCACCCCAGATATGTGCCCTTCAAGTCAGGGATATATAGAAGTACTTGATCTTGTCTTCTCTTACTCAAACAGAGGCTCAAGACATTTTATGCTCCAAAAATGCTTTGTGTAGTGTTTGAAAGTGCGAATGCTGAGTTAGGAATGTCTTTATTCAGGGACTAGTGTTACATATCCTGTTATGCAGCTGGACAATAAAAGTACCATAATTTGGAGCTTTTCGGTGAGTTTGTGGCAATACCATTTTAAACTCTACCTGTAGCATTTTTGAGAATATTTTTGCATATATTTCCTGTATAATTGTTGCTTTTTCTAAACTACCCCTTTAATTATATAACACATGAAATATCCTGGATGAAATCCTGGTTCCAATAAAAGCACTTATGTTCTTGGTAACAAAATAACCCAGCCAATTTCTACAAGACCTGAAAGCCTGAAGACTATAAATTAGTCTTAAACAACACAGTGTGATGGAGAAGACAAAATACGAAAGAATTTGAGCTTCAAATTGGAGACTAACTTTAATGTTCTTTGGGGAGAGCATCCAAAATGCTGTTCTCATGGTATGTTTTTCACTATCTGTTTGGCATAGTATTTCCAGCACAAAATGCTGTTATGGATGGCTTTCCGACACTTGCATCTTTAGCAAATTGCATCTGTAGGAGAATTATGCTCTTTTTCTAGTCAAAACTAGGGTGAAAATTTATAATTTACAGGGTTTTTTTATTTTAGAAAATTACTTTTAATGTTTCTTGCAAAATACTTAAGCTTTTACAAAATCCAGCAAGCAATGCTGTCTGCCTGAGATCCCTCCTTTAAAGAAAGACAACGGAATTGTTATTGGTAATTGGTATTGATAGATGGTATATGCATTCTTTTGCATTAAGCAAACTTAAATCCTTATTGTCAAAAAGAAGGTAATAAGTTGCTTAGCTCAGGCTGAAACAGACAACGGAAGAATAAAATGTAATTTTACAGCTTGTATTTTCATGATTCATTTGGCATTTGGTGTTAATAATACATCGCAATACAGAACAAGGTAACACAACTCATGGAGTGCCTTATTATCAAGTATCCTCAAGGCACTTCAAAATAACATCAAAAAGGAGACCAAAAAACAATAGCTTATGTGTAAGAGGCTTAAAGCTTTTATTTAAAATGTAATGAGTTGGGGTCCCATCAACTTCAAAAGAATTTTGTTTAGGGCTATGTCTCTTCCCTTTCTTTTTTCATTTTGTGTTTGCATTGTTTACTGTACTTCACAAGAAGGATAGTTTCAGAAACAGAGGGGAAAATAGCTCTTCTGGAGGTAATCTAAGAGTATTTGCAGACTTGTGAGAAAAGGTGTTTAGTGTGTCACCTGGCAGTGCTCTGCTGTTTGCATGTTTGGTATGGAAAGGAGGCCTAGGTTGTCAATTACTACACATTGTTTGTAGATATTACATTACAGAGCTGCAATAGATGGTGCATAACTTCATTTGGGGAGTTGTCAAACCCAGCAATCCTCTGATAGAGGTAAGACAGCTGCAGGTTAGTGCTCCAGGTGCAAGCAGCAGTGAGGCCAAGCATGTAATCCCGACAGGTACGTGTGCAAAGACAGGTGTAAAGTACACATACACACAGTGGGCACACATGAACACAGGCAGAAGCATGCAGTATTCATACAGAAACAAACTGTCCAGCAGTGTCCTCCCGTTCCCTATTCTGGCTAGTCAGAATGAAGAGATTTTAGTGGGAAATCCATAGGTACTCACCACGGGGACCTCTCCAGAAGCTGGGCTTATATACGCATGTATCCTGCTTACTGGCTAGTCTGCCTTGGTCTTCACTAGCAGTCACACACTGGGAAGTACCTTTAATTGCTGGCACCCTAGGCAGGGTCCTGGCATCCAGCTGCTGGCACTTAGACCTCCATGCATATGCATGTAGATAGATTAGGGATGTCCCTCACTCCAGAAAACAGAGTTTAACAAAAAGACAGAACTGACTGTGTTGATCAAGTGCAGGGCATTGCCAAACAAATATGCTGACCAGCGCCCTGCTTATAAGTAACTTCCCCCTTTCATCCCCTTATCCCTCATTTCCTGCACTTGTTCTGTAATAAGTGCAATCCCAAATAGTCTTGCCTGCATCCCATAATGTGCCCCATGCTCCTCAGATCATGAAGGGCTCCAGACAGCCTCTCCCATAGACCTGTAGTGCTGGGAGACCCCTGGGTTGCTTGGGCAAGGACTCATTCCTCTGCCTGTCCAACTGAGGTTTCCCCACCTGCCAGTGTGCCTCATTGTATGGGTTGATGCTCTCCTGTGATGGCCCTGGATGGTGCCAGGGCAGGATGATATAAGGGTTCCACACCTCCTATTGTGCCTCTACTCACTTCCACTTCTGCAGATAAGCTATTTATTGCACAGTCTAATGTTAAGGGTCTTGTATTTTAGAGATTTATTGGTGCTGAATAGGAACACAAATAAGGAGGCAGAGGAGCAGGCCCAAGGTGCCACCCTATTTCATACCTCTGTATTAGCTCCACACAGTACAAAACTGCAGTCAAAGCTATTCTGCATGTTAGAGCTCCAGGATTAATGATTATGAGTCAGTCTATGCTGCAACTGCTGTCATCACTACAGCTCAGTTAAAATATACATAAACCCTGTTTAAATTAGTTGTAATCTTGCAAAAGCTGCTCATGATGATGGATAAACTCACAGCTACTTAACCAATGCTGCTGGTGACCTTGAGTAGTGATGCCACACAAACATAGCAAGGCTGCTAAAATTATCTTTGAATATCGTGCTGCTTTGTGACATCTTCACTGAGCCAACTGGGGACAACTCCACTAATCACTAATGCATTCACTTAGCCACAAATGACATGAAGTGATTTGTGGGTTACCAAGGACTTAGACCTTGTTTTTCATCACTCAGGGAAGCTAATAGAGGCTTTGGCTGACTAATATCACAGGAAGGAAACATCACTGGAATAATTTTAAACATATTTCATGGAACAGAAAGTGTGGATAGATTTTCAATAGACTTAGGTCCAGATTGCAATTGTAATAAATTCTTTACAGTTAGCCAAAGCACAGTGAGCATATAAACATTTTACTAGGCATAGGCATATTTAGGCAAAAAAACCTGTTTACATGGGTATTGTAGTGCTTGAATGAATGAGATCAAATGTATAACCACCTTCTATTAAATTAATGCCCACAGGAAGACAGAAGATTTTGCACCCCTTATATCAATCTTAATTGCTCTATTTTAGCCAGAATATTAAGATGGCAACTGCATTAGATGTCTAATAGAAATCTAATTATAAATGTGGAGACTGACACTGTCATATGGTTTGGACAGGGGTAAAATGCCTGACTGCTCCCTATGCTGTTTCTTAGCCAGAATTCCAAGTGCCAATGAGATCAACTGAGGGTACACAGCATAAGTGAATGTAAAATGTATCAATGAATTAGTCAGAATGCACAGACCAGACAATTTTGCTTGTGCCTTTAGCTAAGAGCCTGTCAGAAAATTTTTATTGCAAATTTCCATTCCAGGGCCCTATTATGTAAAAGAAACTCTCTTGGGTAATTTTTAAAATTTGATATAATCTTTTTGACAATATACTTTCCATGACTACAAAACGAAAAGAGAAATTTTGAGGTCACTTTGGTGCATGTGTAAACTTATTGTACTTCATTATGTTTTCCATGACCAGCAGACAACTGTGTGGATGAGACATGTCTGAAACTTAATGAAAAAGCTGCTTTGATTTGCTCTGGGACATAAGGGACAGAGCACATTTTGTCTGTTGAAGCCAAGGGATGAAAGTCAATATGACTCAGTTTTAGAGGAGTCATAACTTCTCTGTCCTTCAATTTACCCACCTGTAAAATGGAAATAATGGACACTGGCAAAAATACTGGTTTGCAAAGATTTAAGTAGTGTTGAAATAATGGTTTAAAGTTTGTGGTAATGAAAATGGCAAAGATTTCCATTAATGAAGAAGTACTGCCAGTGGTAGTGCTTGCTAAGAAATTTTTTGGCAGATAAGAATGTTATGTTCCCATAGGAGACCTAGAGAAAAAGTATCATTTTGAAAGTCAACCATAAATCAGCTGAGAGCAGGCTATTTAGTCCTGAGTTTATCTACGCATTTACTGGTCCTATCTTATCATTAAGAAATTTCAAAACCATTTCTAAATATAGGTATCAAGCCCATTAAGAAATCTCTCAGAAACCTTAATACTTATGATGGGTATCTCATCAGATATGACTAATGCATACTTCCCTATGCAACTTGTGATGTTGTTTTGTATTAAGGTACGAATCACTGACCTTGGACATTCAGCTTCCAAGGTTTTCTTCTGATTAGTATATTCAGACAGACCTCTTGTAAACTGATAATGAAGTTGAATTAGCTGAAGACATTAATGATTTTATGTGTACTTTTGTAAAATATTACTTGGGAAATACCTCTGCATTTATCTAGATTATGCAAGGCTGAAACAGCCCAGTCCCATGAATCAAAACAAAATGCTTTGATAAGGTAACATTATGAATCAGCTGTCACCGTGTTCATGAGATGGATGGGTGTTAGAGAATGTAGGGAATGAATTGCATTTATAAGGCATATTGCAAGGCAATTTCCTTGAATTATGCAGGACTTGAGACATGTTCTCAGAGAGAACCTTAAAAATTAGAGAAAAAAATCAGTTCTGAGCATTGCAGGTAATATTCCAAATTCTAATTAAATCTTTATTCTCCCCATCAGTCCTTTTCATAACATCTAACTAAACAAGTCTCTTTGTAATTACCTCTAGTTTTTCAGCTTTCCTTGCTAATACAGGAATTTTCCAATATAGCATGATTTTATTTTGGAGAAGCTGATGCAGGTTTCTGGAACCTGAAGGGTAGAAGGCATTGTTCTTAGATGAGAAAGAAGCTGATCTCTTGCCTCATCATTATCTGATTCAGGTACAAAGTAATAATGTCAATAAAGCAAAGGGTAGTGGTTACTCTCCGATACAAAAATAAATACCATGGAACAGACCGACTTGAAAACAGATGCAGTCAAATGACATTGAGGATTTTAGATTAACTTCAGAGAAATTTATGTTCTTGTTACTTAAAGATGTTTTCTTGTGAAGACGAGTGTGACAGATGCATGGTGCCTAATGAAGAAGATTGTTCCATATTTACATCTGTGTCTAACTTTTCCCAGACAGTGCTGAAAGATGAGATATATGAACACCTCTGTGCTCTCAATATCAAAAGCAATGTTATGTGTGAAGGTGAACATTTAACATTTTTATTTAGATTCTATATTTATTTTTTTAAACTTTGTGTTTAACCAGGAGAGTTAACCAGTTTTCTGATGAGAAAGAAACAGTTACTTCCATGCAAAATGGTGGTGCTTTCTTTCTGTATTCCTTCGTTAGGTACACTTAACTCCATAGCTAGGGTGATGGAGGATTGACAAATGTTTTAGAATCCTTTAAAATTAATGCACACTTTAACCTTGCTCAGGTTAGATTTCTATTTATCATCCTCAAATTTGCAAATTTTATCAGAGTTCTCAGTCCCCTGAAGGGCAAGAAATTGTTTCTGTCAGCTTCTTTCATAAATTCAGCCAACCCCTTCTGACTCACCTCCTTCTGCTGTGTTCAGGTGGGGTTCTCCTTTGAAGTGTTTATTTTTGCACCACATTTTCAATTCTTTCAGGCCCTAAGGTTCATGTTTTGGATCAGTCAAAAATGAAAACTTTATATTATCACTTCACTGTAGGTGTGTTTTATATCTCACTGTGCCATAAGTAAAAATTAAAACCCTTGCTCAACTTTAACTTCACAGCATTAGAGAGACATTCTACAAATATGAAGTTACGCAAATCCCCAAAGCGCACTGTGAACTAAATTAGTTCTCCCATTTAATGTTAAGTATCTTTTGAATTTTGAAGGTACCAGCTGAATGCACTCAGTAATAGCTTTTTGAGCCCTGTTCTTAATTTCTGCATATTATGAAGTTTTCACCACATTCTTATCAATTGCTCCTTTTCTTTAGCTCAGCAATATAATAGAGTAATTGAAATAATTCACTAGCATGTAACCACTTTGCATTAAAAGATACTAATGATAATACTTCTGACTTATTAAGGAATCTTTTCTTTCCCTTCACAGCCACAGGGCTATACATATTAGATTCTGAGCCTGTTCCAAGTGGGCAGTTGTTTCACATTGAGTCCTTAAGTTGCAGAACTTAATATGAATAACTTTACATGCAATTGCTCAATATAACTCCATTTAAATGATTCTGTAATTCAGTGTAACTACATAAAAATGACAACATAGCTTCTTCCAAATTACATAATAGTTACAGAGTAGTCAGTGTTTCAGTGTAAAATGTAATTGATTCTTAATTATTCTATCTTGGAAGAAAAGACACTGATTATAATTTCATTAGGGTGATAGAAATGATTCTGCAAAGGGAAAGAATCAGCCACATGTATTCATGCTTATTTTTTGTTTGCCAAAAGTATTGCTCATTTATCTGTTTTCCAGATGATGTTTGTAGACTACTACTATATTCTGAAGTTGCAACAGTATCCACACCAGAAAAGCTGTTTTCAGGGCTGTTGCCTTGTGTTTTGGTTTGGGTTTTGGTTGTTCTGCTTTTTATTTTATATGCAGTGGTTTGCTACCCCAGAACCAAACTGAAGATAAAGCAGTGGTGTTAGGCAAGTTATTTCAGGACAAATAATGCACAATAACAAAACATAACCAGCTTTTCTAGCCACAGACGAACCTTATCAATTATAAACTCAGCAAGCAGAAGCAGGCTACCCATACTATTCTTAACAAATTAGTTGCTTTTCTTTCTTGGCCCCCAAGGCTCTTTTTCTTCTCTCTCCAGTGAGGTGTTGTGCAACCTTCTTGTCCTCATCTCCCATAGCCCAGGGCACAGCTACAGCTGTGGTGTTGAGGTGGTTTGGCCTATTAGTCAGAGATAGGACTTTTCACAGAAGTGGAGAGTCAAGCATTGCATGGCTGGCCTGTCTGGTACTAGACAGGAAGCTTCCTGCAGAAGGGCAGTTTTCCCATCCCATGTAGGGGTGTTTCATTCCATTGCCATGGTACACAGGAGGCTTTCACCCAAGGGGTACAACTATTCTTCATAGTGGAAGTTAAGTAAGGTCTGAGGATACCTTTTACAATGCTTAGGGTAGCATTAAAAATATTTTCTCTGTTATTAGTCTACACTTATAGTGAAAATGTGGCCAGGCCTGCACACCTTTTATTGTGCCATAGTAACTGTTTTCAATAGGATTATTCAGCTATGTATATTGTTCAGATTACAGAATATTTATTCAAATGGAAAATTTCATTCTGTGCAGTCAGGTTTCTGTCTTTCTCTTACTTCCACATCAGAAAATAATTCTAAAGGCCACCAGCATGAGGCTAACAAAAGAGAGTTGTCAGGTGAAACAACAATCAGCTCTTCCACAGAAATGAAATACTTTTAAACAATAAATGAACATCCTCCAGGAGAAGTGGCCTTCATGGATGGTTGCTTAGTGATGAGATCATCCAGTGCAAGGCTGACTGACTGGCAGCTCAGATCTGGAAGACTGAAAAGTCAAGGTTTTTTTCCAGTTTGGTACAGGGAGCTGCATGGGGAGTGCTTTCATTAACTAAGAGTGAGAGAAACCTTTTCAGTGGTATGGGAACCCATCCCAACTACATATAGAAACTCCCATAAGAACTCCACGAAGCTGGCCAAGGCAGTAGTGGAGGGGGCCACTACACCTAGAACAGTTTGTCCTCATTTTTCTAGCTGTTTAATTTACATAAGTTCAGAAATTCACTGTGAAATTTGTTCCAGGCCATAATTAACCCCTCACTGCAACTTCTACATAAATTGTGCTGCTGTTGCTTAAACGTGATTTACAATTGTCTTCCCACACACATACACATGTGCATGAGAAAGAGAGTAAGGTTAAGCAGAAAGGATAGTTTCGAGGTGATTTTTACTAGGGAAGGGCAGGATTTGAAGTTGAGTGGTGTATTTTAAGTGAAAGTGACTGTGTAACTAAGGTCTCATTGTGCTAGCACATGCATCGTGGCCCAGAAAAGGAAAAGCGTAAAGCTCCAAATAACCAAGTGAAGTCATGTTCAGAAAAATGTATGTTTTGAAGAGAATGGGAATTTGGCTATGGTCTCAGATCACAAAATAAACTGGAAGGTCTTCTGCATTTGCTGATCCTGGTGGTTGCCACTCAGGGACACTGACTGAGCCCTGTTCAAACTACTGGGTGTGAAAATGTTTTTGTTTTCCTTTGAAGGAGCTACAAAGTCAAACAAAAAGAAGTTAAATGATCTGAAGGTTATTACATGATAGTTTATTTTTGGTCGAACAAGATTTTTAAAATTGACCATAGGCTCACATTTTTTCTTTTATTTTTAGAAATAAAACAGCCTAACTCCCGTATCCAAGTACGCTTTTCAAAATCAGGTTTACAACTATATTTTGGCAATTGGGAACTAGATTTACTATCATATTCAGCATTGTGGAATCACAGAATGGTTTGGATTGGAAAGGACCTTAAAGATCATCTAGTTCCAACCCCTCTGCCATGGTTGATCAAAGCCCTATCCAACATGACAGTGAACATTGATGATGAGGCATCCACAATTTCTCTGAGCAACTCTCATTGTGAAAAAAAATTCTTCTTTGTATCTAATCTAAATCTAACCTTTTTAATTTTAAAACATTACCCCTTGTTCTATCACCACAGGCCCTCAAAAATTCTCTCTTCATCTTTCTTATAAGCCCCCTTTATATATCAAAAAGCTGCAATAATGTCTCCCTGGAACCTTCTCTTTAGGATGAACAACGCCAGCTCTCTCAGCCTGTCTTCATAGGAGAGGTATTCCAGTCTCTGATCATTGTCATGGTCCTCCTCTGAACCCACTCTTCAGGTCCATGTCCTTCTTGTGTTCTTGAGCCCCAGAGCTGCATGTAGAACTCCAGGTGATATACTGGAGAGTGTGGTAAAATATTTTAGGAACAAAGGTACACCAGCCTTGCTTTGTAATTGTAGCTATTAAGTGTTCCTTTGGCAGAGCAGTCTGCAAAAATCGGCAGTTGCTCTATTCCAGTCAAATAAATGCAGACTCTTAGACAAGTTTCACTGATGCTTTGTTATCTCATGTATATTACCTTTTTCATTCATTAATACTTTAGCACCTTAAGCCAAAAAGCTTTCACTGATACGTACCTGTATTTCCTTTGTATGTGAAAAGAATCACAGAATTAAGCAAAAATAGCTTAATAACAGCTTAATAGCTTCCACAGTGTCCATCAAATTCTTTTGGTTGCACAAAAACTTATAAATTGTACTGCCAGATTAAAAAAAAAAAGGAAAAAACAACAAACAACAAGATAAAAACCAAAGAGGGAGGGAAAATGCCTTAATTTACCTGAGATGTAGAAATCTAATGCCTTGTCATGTGAGATGTGACTTTATGACTCTATTTGCCCACGTGAAAGCTGGTGGAGTTGTCAGATCTGAACATCCAATGTAATTTCTGCTTAGTACCTTACAGAACAAGACTAGTCTTCAGAAAACTATTGTTGCCCTCTCATCACATCAGCTCATCTCTTGAGTTTTTTATCATGTTTTTGATTCCTGATGATTAATTCTTCAAGATATCTGGAATCAATTCTAGACTTGACCTGCCAATAAGCATCCCATGCTAGCAGCCTCCAAAAGCGGGGTGGCTCTCTGGAGAGAAATAGGCTAAGGACATCATGTGACATCGAATATCCACAGATACAACGAGGTTGTAGTGATCCCTGTTTATCATTCCTGTTGCATCAGATTTAGATCTGGAGAAAAAAGCCGTGGCTATCCCGAGCTATTAAGTTCTGTGACTTTGAGGGCCAGTATGTTTTCAAGTGGTTGTCTAAACGGTAGAAGGATAAGCATTTTTTGTAGTTTCAAATTTCTTATGTAATTTTTTCCTGACAGTATAACTAAGCCAGATGATGGGGACAGCATTGTGCTGAGTCAGGCTTTTTGCCGCAGAGTGCTTGATATCCCCGAGTGGAAGAGAATACCACATAAGGCAGAAAATGGGCTTAGAGAACTCAGAGGTGGGACTATCAATGGACAGGTATCAAAACCACCATCATTGCAAATAGAAATAACTGTGGCTGTTTTTGTTGGCAAACTCAGCAGAAAATCAAGAACTATAGTAGGTCTCGTTCTTGTGTTCCTGATGTCACCCCAAGGGCAGTGCTCCCATGTTATACCTGTGCTGTGAGGAGAGGGGGAGGAGGGGATTGGTTTCTTGTTCTGTTCTTTTAACATGTCAGTTGTCAGACAAACTGAAGGAATGAATGTCCCTTTGTCCCCAAAACCTTGAAAAGGCATAAACAGTACAAAATCTTGTCTTGTTTCAGAAGAGTCATGATTTTTCAAAGTCATGATATTCAACAGTGGTCCTTTTATTTGGAGGGGGACGTGTTTGTTCATTTTTGAGTAGGTGCCCAGATCACTTAAAAATAATTTTGTCCTTTATTTGCATTTTTATACAATATATATCTTATGAAAACATCTTCTCATTCAGCTAAAAAACAGAAGATAAAAATCTGCACCTAATATGAAGAAAGTTGTACTTGGTGACTGTAATTGTATTTTCTGGTTTAAGCATTTATGAATCGTACATAATAATTTATCCAGGACATAATCAGTACAGAGCAGATATCTGTCACAACCTTTCAGATTCAATAATTTTTTACAGCTGCTTTGCACTCATGGTCACATATTTCAGTGCTTGTCTACTCCATACACCATGCCAAATGAACACATAGGCAAACAAATCAATATTTGGATATTAAAATGCAGATGATTTTACTTGAAAATTGTTCATGAATTTCAGGCCCATGTTTTTTTCAAAAAATAACCCCGTTCAAGTATCTCATGTAGTGGGGAACTTGTGCAATCTAAAGGAGTAATGAGCTTTTCATTCTCACTGTCTGCTGCTGCACACCCCCAGTTCCCATCTGGTGGCAGCTAAAAGCCACTTGCAAAGCCCTTGCGTATGAGGTACACACGGTGCTGTGTGCACGTCAGGTGCCACATAAGATGCACAGCAGTCAACAAGTAGTTTTAAGCATTTTTGCATTCACTCCTTCCGCAAGTGAGACTGGAAGGGTGTTGTAAGCTCTCAGAACAGGAGAGAGGAGTCTTGCTGCCAAGCAGTGCTCCTGTGCATGCAGGGAGGAAGCCAGTGGGGTTCAGTCAGCTGTCTGAAAAGTTTATAGCTGATGATTTCAGCTGCCAGCTAGGGAAAGGGTGAACACAAAACAAGACAAGTGCTGTGCAATGGAAAGAGTTTTAGTTTTCGTTATTATATTATTTTCCTAGGTCATTGTTGTGTTTAACCCCAGCTGGCAACTAAGTGCCACCCCCCAACTGTTTACTCACTTTCTCCTCACTGCTAGGGAGAAAAATCAGAAAGGAAAGGTAAACCTTGTGGGTTCACATATGAGTTTAATAATTGAAACAAAATGTAAAGTATACTAATAAGGTATTAATAATGCTATTAATATTACTACTACTGCTAGTAATGGAAAGGAGAGAGAGGGAGAACTAAAATCCAGGAGAAATGAGTGACACACAAAACTTGCCACTCAATGACCAATACTCATCTCATACCAGAGCAGCAATAGCCCTCCTTCCAGATAGCTCCCCCCAGTTTATATTCAGACCATGACACTCTATGGTGTGGAATATCCCTTTGGCCAGTTCAGGTCCACCTGTCCTGGCCATGCTCCCTCCCAGCTTCCAGTGCATCTGCTCACTGCCAGAACATGGGAAACTGAAAAATCCTTGACTTAAAGTAAGCTCTACTTAGCAACAACAAAAAATCAGTGTGTTATCAACATTATTCTCATACTGAATCCAGACCCAAGCACTGTACCAGCTACTAGGAAGAAACAGCTGAAACTAGGACAGTCATATAGCTTAGTATAGTATTGGGAGTTAGTTCAGAGGAAGTAAGGACAATTCAGAATGAAATCTTTCAGTTGTGCTGCTTTTTGCTCTGTTCTGTTGTGGATCTATTTTTTTCCTCTTTTAAATATATTTTAGGAGGAGAAATTCAAACATGGCAGCAAGTCTGCAAGAGAGCAAGTAGGGTAGCAGGGGCTGTAACTTCTGACAGTATTTATATAAGTTTAATTCAGCTGTAGCATGCCATACATATCAGTAAGACAAACAGTGATTTACTTCACTATCACAAGCTGCCAATTCTGCCTGTCATGTAATTCACAGTTTTATGTGCTTTATCTCAATTAAGTTCCATCTCTAGGGCACACTGCTGCATATTACTGCTCTGCTAATGAAGAGATAGCTATATGGCATTTCTTTCTGATTCCAGCAAACACAGAATAAGCAGAAGTCAAACATTCCCTTGACAAATTGTGTGAGCTAGGTTCTGATTTCTATCCAGAAAAGAATCTGTTCAGCTAAGATGAGACAATATCTAAGTTACTATACATCTAAGCTCCGAGACTGTTGGTCTTGCTTGTTTTGTTGGTGGAATTATTCCAAATGAGGAATAGAGGAGCTCTTCTGGCAGGTGGGACCCTTTAGAACCCATGAGAGAAGATGTGAGGATGATACCTGCCAGGACAGCTTATCCCAGGCCCTATAGTTAGCCAGAGAGTGGTTTTCTGCAGGTATCACAGCTGTTGTCCAGAGCAGGAGGAAGGTGAGAAGAATGGTGATCTGCTGTTAGCACATGCTCTAGGACTGGACATTTGACATCAAGTTTATTTGAAAGAAAGGTGACAGCATTAGAAATTAAGTTTCTAGTAGACTTTTCCTTTTGCTGTTCTTTGCTTTCAGCTCCTGATGCAAGTCAGTATTGTTCTCCTCCATTCTATCTCTTCCAATGGTGCTGAATGCTGATGAGCTAATACTTGGCTCAACACCAGCATGTAATTCCCTGGTAATTAATTTGTTTTCTCTATACCTGACCTGAATTTTTTTCAGGTAATTTGCAGGTTGGGTAACCCATCAGAATCAAACAATTTTAGGGGGTACCCATGAGTACAACAAGTAATGGTTATTTTGAATCTGTCTTCCCTCAGACTCTTTCTCAGCACTAGGGTTTTATTGCTGTTATAGCACTTTGCATATAATTACCAACAGCTTTAGGTTATAATTATATTGTCATTTAGTACATTTGTAATGGGGAAAGAATGAACAAAGCAGTGAATTAAATATGTGATGACTGTTGATGTTGTGTGCCTTTTGCTTTCTTAACAACTTCATTAATATTTTGCAATGTTTATGAGGAGCTACCTGAAAAAACAGCCATGGCATGCATTTAAATATGTCACAGCTCCAGGAGCTAAAAGGAAAAATAAACAGGATGAGCAGATATCCTTTAGGATTTAGATTTTTTAATATGGACTTAAAAAATTACTGCAATCATTTGCATATTTATTGCATATGACATTTTCAAAAAACAGCAGCAGTGGGCTAATGCTGCAATAAGTGGTAGAACTCCTGTTGACCTCAGTAAGAGCAGATGCAAATAGATACCATTCACTCAAGAAAATACTGTAGAGTGGTTACTGTTTGTAAAACAGTTCAAAAGTTAAAGCCTACTGAGTCTCTGCTTTTGTTCTTGAGATGACATCCAAACACACTATTTGTTCAGTATTTTCCCTGCAGGTAACCAACATGAAATATAGTTGAACAAGTACATTTTGCCACCATGTATGTGGAACAAACTTATGGTTGTCTCTGGCAGATCTATAATGGCTCTAGTTTACAAACACATATGAGTCAAAGCATTGTGCTTGATAATGTTGCACAATTTGTCTGCATGTATATAGGCATAAAAGAGTTCTGTGTGTGTGTATAAACATAAACATACAATTATGGGATGAAGAGTCTGAATTACATAGCAGAGTAATGGCAAAGGGAGCACTGGGTCCCAGCTGCCTGACTCAAGACTTTGGGGATGTCAGGGGGTGTTTCAGACCCTTGTCCTTCCTCCTACATACCATGTTACATCTGTGCCACTGACACCGAGTGCAGCACAGATCATGAAGATGAGTTAGCACAACTTCAAGTTCAGCAGGCTGGGCTGGAGTTTATTATATTTGGTGTCTGCATGGGTAGCACTACTGCTTTACTCACAGCCTGATTTGGGTCCTCTTCAGGGACTTAGGACTGCAGATTTCTGGTTAATAAGCAACTTTTGACAAAAGAGCCAGTTTTCAATTTTTTATTTTTTATTACCTGAATATGTCAATGCCATTTGTGCAGGGCACAAAATCACTGCTCAGTATGCTCATCAGTTTTTACATTCCTATGGACTTCAGAAGGAGGCATGAAAGAAACAATGTCTCTGAATATCAATTTCATGTTGCTGTGAGGTCACAATAAAGCTATAAAACTTTAATCCTTAAAACAGGTAACTACATGAATCTAAAATAAGGCAAACATAATGGATTTGTTTTGTTAATTAATAATGCTATAGTGCCAGGCCTATCTGTCTCTCTCTCTCTGGTCTCTAGCTAAAGAATACTGGCAGTAAGATATTACTGAATATATGAGATAGGATTGTAAAGCATAAAATATATCAGAGCCATTAGAAACATCTGCTATAAACACTTGATGCCATACAAGCTTGGGAAAAACACTTTACCTGACTAAATTCATTGAGTTTGTAGTTATCAATAGATATATGAGTATTTAGTAAAACCATGGGTGCTTATAGCGTGTTGCAAGTCAATATGAGAGGTTAGAATTTGACAGCATGGATAAAGCTGTTTCTAAAGATTGCTCTTTCTAGTTATTCTATTTCTAGATAGCATCTCCATATAGTGCAAACAGGGATTTTACAAGAAAATCTGAATGTTGGTTTGTAAACAAAAGAATTCACAGAGAAGGAGAATTTGTTTAGTTGAGAATTTGTTTAGTTTAGAAACAAGATAAGTGAATAAACTAAAAATAATTGGTGATTGAGAGTATCTACAACTGCTTCATATTCAAATGATTAGCGTTGCTTCACAATATATCCCTTCATATCTTTGTGCAGTGCAGAAGAAGTTGTGAAGGTAACAGCAAACACATGGAAATACTTGTTGATGTTTTTTAAATGAGAATATTAATGAGTTCCTTCTCAAATCTTTCACATGAATACAAGAGTATTAAAATGTAAGATATCTTCTGACTTTTCCTGGCCAGCTATAGGAATGAGGAGTCATGATCATATGGCTAATAGGAATCATACCACCTTGTTCTATGAAGAAGCCATAATACTCTGTTGGAAAAATGTATAATTGCAAAAAGATGGAATAAAAGTGTCTTTGAATTGGAAAAGCAAGCTGTCCATAAACAGGGAATGCCACAATTATTAAGCTCGTGAGTATATACTGCAGTGTCATTCCATCCACTTGTTTACTGCCTAGGATTTCTCAGTGCAAAAAGGCACAGGGATTTTTTTTTTTTTTAATGGACAAAACATTTGCTCTCATTTCTGCAAACTGCTGGTACAGTAAAAACTAAGGAAGCACCCTGCAAATAATAGAGGCGATTTCAGGTCAGTACATTGAACTTGGTGAAATTTCTAGGTGCAAATGAAATTCCGTAATAAGAGAATCTCACTTATTTTGTCATTTTTACCTGTCTTAAAGGATCTGCACCAGGGACTTCAGCCTAGGGGACAACTTAAATTTCTAAAATTATACAGCCATCAGTAAGATGACAGTGTTACTTGTCCCTGAGGTAGCAAACATCCTGCATAAGCATTGGTAAATGCCAGGCTGCTGGACCCAATGCCTTAACCCTAGCAGGATTTTCAATGCTGAGATTGCTTTATGAATCTTTTCTGTGAAACCTGATGAAGAAGGATTTTCTGAGTGAATGATACCCCTGTGAAGATAATGATGTTGAGCCACCAAGTAACGTATCGTTTAGAGTAATAACAGTGTGATGGTCTCCAGTACAAAACTTTCTATCTCTACCCAAGTTTGAAAGCTGGCTCTAGGTGTGAATCTGAATACAAACTAAGCACCTGGAGCAAGGCTGGAAAATGGACTAATAATTTACTACTCCTGACAATCAAGTTTTAGAGGAGTTCACATTCTTTTTTCTCTCTTTAGATCAATGAATACATAGTATTTTAATGTGATAAAAGTTATTCTAAGTTTCAAGATTACTGCTATTAGCTAATCAAAGCTTCATTGCCTATGATTTTTTTAAATGGAAAGGGGAATAAACCCAGAGTTTTTGAACTATATTCTTCTCATGAGCAGAGATTAGAAAAGTCATTAGCTTATGACCATTTTGTACCAACTAAGAGGCAAATGATATGAGTTTTCATTTTTCAAATTTTATGTATAAGGTATAAAATTCCTTGAGAGCAGCAATATTCTGCCAGCATGATCTCTTAGTAAACAAGCTTTCAGAAAAACTGTGATAAATAAAGTATCTTTGATAGGTAGACGAATGCCATGAAAGCTAATGCTCTGCTTAATGGATGTACAACTTCACCAACATCCATTAATTTGTATATGAATAACCTTTAAGTAGAGGTGGTCTTCAAGTCAATTATACTTCAGCTAAGCATGACATGAAGAGCATACAATGAAATGGTCTCCTTCAAGATGCAGTAATGGTGAACAACAGGACAGATAATCATGAAGGATTATCTTACTGGCTCATAAATCCAGATCAATGCTGACAAGGCTCAGCTCTGGGGATGACAAACCCCCTCTTTCTCTTGTGATGTTGACTCGAAGATGCTGGGCTAATGATCTTATCCCATTAAGGTTTTTCTAGTGCCGTCATTTGATGGTGTCTTGTTTGAATGTTTATATTCATCTCTTTTAAGTTAACAGATGACATTTTAGGCCTTGGTGCATATGACAAAAGTAATCCTGCAAACTCTTTTTCCAGTGAGAAATTTGAATCCAAACACTTACTATTGTTTCTAGCACATTGTGCTAGTCAGTGGATGGTCATTCCACTCTCTTCAGAGGAAAAACTTGTGTACTTTATTCAGAATAATTAAAATACAATAACAAATCAAAATGGAACCCCCATCCGAAATGTGACTGAAATTTTAGAGAGATGGTTGTTAGTTTTGTTAATTCATCTAACTGATCAATTTCTAGATTGTTAGAGGTTCAAAATAAAACTGCTGAGAGGTGTTTTTCTTATGTTTTCATCTTGATGGATTAGTAACAGAAGTTTGGTCTAATGATCAGATCACTGTAAGACATTTCAGAAGGGATTTTCAGTCTTTGTATGCATAAAATCTATATCTCTGATTCTTCTGTGTCCTTCTCTTACTTACCCTGTTTACTGTTTAAAGAGAGAATGTTATTGAACATAGCATTCAAGGTAGAGGAACATTGTCATGTCTGTTGTTGTTAATAAATTTCCAGATCTTTCATATTGTATTAAAGTGCCTAGATTGTCTGCATTTTCTCACTTATTTTCTGCTACCCTTTGTTTTCTCAACAGTGAATTTCATTCATCCTCGTGCTGCCCAGCTGCCTATCTTTGGTAGGTCTTTCAGCCATACCTTCCTGACATCTTTGTTTTGCCTAACAAAACACCTTTGTATATATATATTCTAGTTTATAATACATACTAGTCTGCTGATCAACAAACTAATAACAGGAAGGTTTTCTATAGTCCCTTTTCTTCTAAACTGGCTTGATTTTTGGAGTTGTATATATGCCTAAGTTACATCTAACCAGTGTTATGCAGATACTGTATTACTGTCCACTGTAAGTCAGTGAATATTTGTGACTGATCCAGTGGGTAAAAGCTTTGCTAATGTAGCTAATAGTTAAGTGGCTACCTTCTAGAAACAAATCAATAGGACACTAGGGACCTATTTTTTTCCCCCCCTATTTTTTTTACCTGCCCTCATCTATTTACATTACCTGCCTCCATTCTCTCTCTATTAATACAAGGTCTCAGGAGTGAAACTGAGTCCTAGTGTCTTGTGTTTAAAAAAAATCATATGAATCACGGAATTATGTGAACTTTGATCAAGAATTAAACCCTGAGTGATTGTGCTGGTTTGGCTGGGGTAGCTTTAATCTTCTTCACAGTAGCTAATATGGGCTGTGTTGTGCATTTACAGTGGAAATAGTGTTGATAATAGAGAGATGTTTTCATTATTGTTGAACAAAGCTTTTTCTGCTCCTCTGCCCACCCAACCCCACCAGCAAGGAGGCTGGGGGTGCATAAGATGTTGGGAGGGGACAAAGCCAGAACAGCTGACCCCAGCTGACCCAAGGGATATTCCAGACCAATTGGTGTCATGGTCAGCATATAAAGCTGTGGGAAGAAGAAATAAGGGAGACATTGAGTGACAGTGTTTGTGTTCCCAAGACACCATTACATGTGTTGGAGCCCTTCCCTGGGGATGGCTGAACACCTCCCTGACCATGGGAAGTGTTGAATTAATTCCTTGTTTTGCTTTGCTTGCATGTGCAGCTTCTGCTTTGCCTGTTAAGCTGTCTTTACCTCAAGCCATGAGTTTTCTCCCTTTTTCTCTCCTGATTTTCTCCCCCATTCCAAAGTGAGGGGACTGAGACAGCAGCTGTGTGGGGTTAAACATGTAGGGCTAGTTGCTGGCTGGGTTAAACCATGACAATAATCTTAGTGGCATCTGTGTACCTTCAGTTCGTTTATTTACATAGTATTAGAAAGTAACGCTGAAAAGAATATACTCCAGGAAAATGGACATTTTTTTGTGGTCATTATAAAATGTAACAGGACGAGTCCTGAATTTTTAAATCTTTATTTATTAGTTATGCAAACATTGGCTGCTTCTTCAGTGTGAGATTTGTTTCAGACTGAATAGTGAATTAGCCAACTGGATGTTTGACCCTGTATTTTTACTGCTGTCAAGGCTATCCAGTGTAGAGAAACACATATGAGTTTATGCCCATAAAACTTTTTTCATTTACATAATTGAAAAATATGATCCAAAAACGTGCTTACTCACTCCACTAACTGTATTATTTTAGTTTTCCCTTTGTACATACCTCAAGTTTCTGGAAAAGAACAATAGACACTGCTAAGGGGAGACTATTTATGAAAAGTTTTGGACAAGTCTGGCTTAAAATCTGCCATAAGACTATCATGTGAAGTATTCTCTCTTCTGAGATCCTGAGAAACAGGCAGTTAAAAGAGAGCACATTTCTTCCTCTGCCCATTCATTGCTCAGTTTTGCCTACAGAAATATGAAATGAGGTAAGGAAGAGTCTAGAAAGGTAGATAGCTTAACATTACAGCACAACTCCCTTTCTTTTACATTTGCATGCAAATTGATCTAGAAATCCATCAGCTGACGCTGTTAATGAGGTCAAGAAAAACATGCAGAGTTAATCAAACCCAGATATAGTTTTTATTGGTTACCTGTCTCCAGGGACAGGAACACAAGACCACAATTTTTTTTCTGTGCTTTCAGAAACACCTTGCCATAAGTGGTATTGGAATTTAATTTCATTGAAGAGCTGCCTCTCTTTTCCCTTTTGCACAAAAGTTACCCATGCATGTCAGTCTTGTCATTTTAATTGAACTTATAGGCATGAATGGCATGTGGTGGAATTTAATCTGTCAGTATAACAATAATAAATTATTGCAGTAGGTTTGATAAAGAAACCTGGGACTTTGCAGAGAATAGTAAGGAATTGGGGGTTGGAAGGAAGAAGTTTCATACATGTTTGCCTGACAGTCAACTTCTCTGTTTTATCCATTTCCTCTTGTCATTTTGCTGTCTGTTGTTGCCTAATTATTCCAGACACTATGCCCATCATATTCTGCATTATAGCTATTAGTCAAATAGTTCAATCTTTTTGAGTCTGTCTTTCAGACGGGATAATGTTTCTAGTTGCTTTTACAGCCTGTCTTATTTTTCATCCATTTTACTTGTACTTTGAAATGAATCGTAGAAATAAGATTTATCTTATTGAATCCATTAAGCATATTAGGGAGGAAATTAATTTTAGCTTTGAATCTGATTGTCCCTAAAAGATTATAAGACACTGGTAGTTGTGACCATGTGGCCTGAATAAAAAACATAATGGGAAATGCTTGGGTTCATAAGTATTCTAAATAATATCCTGTTGTAGAATATGTATCTGTGAGAAGTGTATCCATAGAGGCCTCCCAGCTTTGAGTAGCAGATGGGAAAATAATAGGGTGCTCATTTAAGCATTTGTGTAACTGAAATTGGTACCAAGAATTCATGAAAGGTATGATGGGATTGCACAATGAAAGGCCATGCAATTGAGCAGATAATGCCTGATGTTTTGGAGAAGAAAGAGTTGGAGTGTCTGGAACAACAACAGTGTTTAACAACTCTTAGTAATTTTATGTACTGGGGACTCTCTCTTGGCCCCAGATTGTGATAATAGGACACAGTAGTTGTTTGTTTTTTTTTTTTTAAAGTGTATATACCCTTTCTGAAAATTGAGTATCAAAAATAATCTAAAAATACTTAGTTCTAAATGAAAAATAAACAGTTATGTGGATGTCACCCCACTATCAACTGTCAGAACCTTTAGAAGCCTAAATGGAGGTTTCAGTATTTATGTAGAAACACCTACACACCTAAGAGAGCAGTAATGCAGTAGCCAAGACACAAAAACAACAGTTCTCAGGAAATAATTTTCTCCGCATGAATGTGTAAGGAAGGCACAACCTTAGCAATATTACTCAGAAAGAATGTGCAAAGTTTGTACTTTCAGATTTAGGTAAAGGTCCAAACTAAATATTACATCCATACAAGTGTGCCAGTAATAGGCATCACACTGTTGTTCACTCTGATGGAGGTTATAAATGTAAATCTTGAAGGGCAGAAACAGTATTTCTGTTACAGCCATACTGAGCCTAAACTAACAGCTGCACCACTGCCAGAGATGTCAAAGAGATTGACTGTGGTTTTAATTTAGATGGAGAGAGAAAATTTTGGAATAGCAAAGTAGATCCACGAATTGCCAGAATAGAGAATGTACTTAAACATGTGCTTCATGAGAAGAAATTGTGGTTTTTTTAAGATCTGAGTCTGCCACATTCATCAAATGGATTTTGAAAAAGCTGTATTTTAACCATAAATTAAGTAATAAGATATTGCTTAAAGCCCCTGTATTTATTAGGAAGAATAGGAAAGGCTGTGTTTTCCCCTCGTGGAGTTATAAAGCAAAAATAGGTCCTCTTTGATCATTAACCTTGGTGTTAATTTCTTATGTAAAAAACAATCAGTCTCTCAGAATCCTTCTAACAGGTATATACTTGAGTAATACACATGCAAAGTTAAGGTTTTTGTTTCATATTTCATAATTAGAAACTAAAGCCTTTGATAATGTGATAAGTGGTCCAAATGGGGGTTGCAAATAATCATGTCTAACTAATTATCTACTGTATAATCAAAAAACACAAGAGGAACAGACACCTGCATAATGCAAGCCTTTAGAACAGATGTGCCCTTATTAATAGACATGAGTTGCCTATTAAAACTCTGTGGTGACAAAGAATGTTTTCCACCTTCTGATGGGTACCCTGCCTAAACTTCAGTTTCTATGTAATTATGAACACAAAAAAACTGTAGGAGTACTGTGGCTTTCCTCTTTCCCCCATTATGTTACAACATGAACTCTTAGCCCTCCAAGGTTTTAAAGGTACTGTACTGCTTATCCAGTTGTCTTTGGTTAATTTTGAGGGCTATATATTGTCTGAAGACATGAAAAGAGATACCATTCAATGGGAATATTTTGCCAGTAAATAAATTCAGCATTCAAAGTCCATTGCAAACATCTGACAGATGTGTTGTGCAGATGATTATGGATGTAACAAACAATGTAGTGTGTGATGGTTTTCTTAAAAATATCAAAATAACAGTTTCAGAACTGTATTACAATAAAAAAAGTGAGCTACTTCAAAATATACTACAGGGAACAGAAAGCTCATACATTTATTCATTAGGATACTATTTTAGATAATAACTGTTTCCTGGCCCTAACAGATTTCACTGGAGATGAGCTTGAGTTTCACTCTCTGTAGGTGCAGGTGTACATACAAATGTTGAAATCTATAGGCTTGTCCTATACTATTATTTACATGCTTAAGGCTAGGTGCATGCATACGCATTCACAAAATAAAGGTTTTAATTATTAGAGGTGCTGTCCATTAAATCCCCTGATACATGCAGCTAAAATTAACCAGACCTAAAAATATTTTCTTGATGCTAACAGCCATGAGCTAATTTGATTTGAAATATTATTTGGAATATTATTTGAAATATTTAGAGAACTAATTAACAAATCTCAAAAATTAAAATTAAAATAATTTTTTGAAGAGTGGGAAAAGTGGAGGACATTAAACACAGAGTTTCATATCAGTGGTTACTTTTTTTTTTTTGGTGTGGTGCTCATGAACAACAAAACTAAGATGTTATGAAAAAGCATCAAAACATTGCCCTTCAGGCTGCCTAATTCTTCATCTGTTGACTTTTTTCCTTGTAATATTTTCTAGAAATAGCTACTATGAGAGGGAATATTTTAGATATTCTAACTTTTGTATTTGCGACTCAAAAACACTAGTATCATAGAGCAGTTATCTGAAATCAAAGTTATCCATTTTTCGCAACCTTTCAGGTGAGAGAGAAATCCTTAAGGCAAATGTAGCATTGGGACATTTGCATCCATTGTCTCTCTTTCAGATTCAGCTCTACTGAGCTAAGGAAATAAATGAAGAATTTCAGTATCCATTTTTTTACAACCCATTTCAGAGAGCTGATTGACTGCTGCAAACCACACACAGTGTTCAGTGTACCCTGACTGCAAATGTGGATGATTTTGGGTGCTTCCCAGCAGAGGATCAAGTATGCTGCTCCCCTACCTTCTTATTCCCATTTTTCCAGAGCAGGGTTAAAGCAGAAGGACTGGAGTAGTGGAAAAGGGCCCCAACACCTATGGTCATGAATATTAGTTGATTGTTTTTTTAAGAGTAAATATTTCATATTCGTGGGTGGAATAAAAAGCTCTGAATTGTGAATAGTACTGAACTAATCTGCCTGAGTTTGCAGAGAGATGGAAGCAAAAGCTATGACGAATGTTGGTTGTCCCATATGTCCTGAAGCAGAGCTATCTCAGCCATGGGGTTTTTCTCCATCCCTGCCCAGGACAGGACTGGGCTAACTGCTGGGAAGAAAAGTATGCAGAATCTAGCTTGCACCTCTATTACCACTACCCAGGTTTCTTTGCTGCTGGTTCTGTTTATTTGGGAGTACAGGAGAAGAAGAGTGTCTTCTTGTGCTGAGAAAGACGATCTTGACTGGGGAAGAATGGAAAGGACTGGGATTGTACAGGTCTGAGATTATGTGGTTAATGTGTTCTTTATCTTATAGCATCATAGGCATTACCATCCTTTCCCTCTTCTTAAACACCATGTGAAGTTTCTAACTTTCAGTAATGCAAACCCCTTGCAAAGTGTTCTTTTTCAAAAATATTTTACTTTTTCCTCTGTAAAATTTAGGGTAAACTGGTTTCAGTTACAAGATACAACGATCAGTTTAGAATACATAAGTGGAAAATGTGGGCCATGGATATATCCATTCAGGGTAACAGAAGCCTTCCTTTTGGAATTATGTGTTTTGACTTTCTAAATTATATTTGACAGCATCAGGGCACTACAGTGAAGCCAAAAGACAGCTGAGATTTAGATATTTTCCATGTGTAAAATATCTTTTTTTTTCATGAGTAAAGATCAGCTTAAAAAGGTCAAATTGAATGTTATATCATGTACTGTAGTAAGTGTAGAAGGACATTAAAAATATATTCATAGACAAAAAGAGCATGTGTATATTAATTCAGAGCATGTATATATATAGTAAATCTACTCCATCCATCTAAGTCTCAGATCTAAAGTACTCACCATTAAAAAGTCAGCAGTTGTTAATGTTTATCACACAGTGGGAATGAGAGTACTTCAGCTTTTTTTTCCATTTAGGATAAAAGATATTCTACAATAACTGTAATTTTTTTTTAATGGATTCATGGACTTAGCAGCTCTCACAACTTGCTGTAACTACTTGCACTTTGGCATTTTAAAGGCTGGTTGTGCTGAATTGTGTCTGCATGAAGCTAATGTGATGGCCATTGCTTAGGGATCAGAGAGCCATTCCTCCCCTTCTTACTGTTCATTCTGGTAGTAGCTTTGCTGCTGACTTACCCCATATTTGACATTTTTAGGACTGAATTTGTTGCTTCACATAAAGGCATCTAACTATTTTTAAGGTTCCCCTACTATATCAATAACAATCATATGAAGTTGACAGATAAAGAAATAGGACCTGCAAGAGACCTGTGCCTTCTGAAGTGGCAGACAGAATCCAGGTGAAGTATCTTAGAGCAACACCAGTGGCACTAAGTCAAAGTGGCACTTTGGTGTCTCTCATGTGAGGGTCAACTTAGGCCTTAATGACATTTTTTTAGTGTAGTTAGAGGTAGCTAACTCTCTACCTTCTTTGGCTCTCCCATCCCTGCTTTTGCAGACAGAAACAGCCTGCATATATTCAGGTCAGCATAATCCATATCACAGGGGTGTCTCCAGGTGGGTGTGGCTTACTGGCAGCAGTTTTAACTCCTAGCATTCAGGAACATACATTTATGTATTTTCTTTTCTGTGGCCTTTTCACTCTGTTCATTGCTGCTGCCTCCAGGGAAACACTCACAAAGATTTGTCATCTGTCATCCAGAATTCATCATAATTTTGTTGCACATTAGATTTGACACAACTATGATGAATGCTCAGGGTATTGCTTTCCCATTCTGTGAGTGCCACTTAAATTTGTACAGTCTGTGTTATCCTGGTGACTCATTTCACTTTGATACCATTTTTTAATCTAGAAGGTTGAACAGCATGTCTTGACTTTGGTCTCTTGCCAACTGTAGTGCGCTTTGCTTCCCGGCATCACAGAAGATCCCTGCCAAGAAGCAAATACATGCAGCTAAAAACTCAGCTGATCAGAGCAGCCCTGTCCTTTCCCATAGAGGTGGTAATAGGCCGTTGAACACTGGAGAAGGGCATTTCATTAACTCGTATTAGCCTTTCTTTTCCGGCCTTCCGGAAAAATTTTTTTAAATCAATATTTTAAGGAGATATGACCTTCTTTTCCAAGTCTTCTCCTGGCCTACCATGAGTGACTTCAGAAAGTTAATTCACTTCCCTGTGACTCTGTTTCCATTTACAGATAAGGAAACAATTTCCACTGTAACGCATATCAAGACTTCAGGCAAAACGAGAGGCTTTCTGAAAACTCTAAGATACTGTTATAATGTCTGATGCATCATGTACTCTCTGTATAGTTACATGAACAAAAATGTTTGGTATGGCATCACAGCCAGTAATTTATCTTCACAGCATGTGGCAGCCTGCCTGAGTTGATTTTATACAAGTCAAAATTATTTCTGAATTAGAGATGCCATGCTCCTAGGTGCCAGCAATCACCAAATAGATACACTATGTAACCACAACTGCCCACTGATGTACAAAACAGAAGGTGGATCTCCATTATAAGGTGGATATCCACTGCAGAATGATCTCATGGTGCTTCCACAATCATGAGGGAATGAATATACATTGACACTGTTGACTGTCAAGTCATCCACACTGATAGCTGAAACTGGGTATGGTCTTCTCTTTAAATAATGTGCATATCACGTAGCCAGTCTGTCAACCAAAAGAGAGTGGGAACTCTTCAGTCCAAAGTAAGCCTCCTAGAGGAGAAGAGGAATACCCCATTTTCTGCAAAGATGACTAAGAAGTTTTTATTTGGGATGATACTTTCTTTTCCTCTCCTCTTTCTCCATTCCCCACAGACAAGATAGAGAAGGAGGGCTGAGTGTGGGTTCGAGGTTAATTTATATCCCAGCCATGCAGAGCAGTCTTGTGTGCATTTACTGCAGTCACCCACACAGAAAAAACCTTCATTCACCCTGGGACACTAAGCACTTCTTCATAGCCCAGGTTGCCCGTGTAATCACAGCCTTCTTATACAGAAACATGAAAACAGTTTCAAACTTGTAATTTCTATGGTGAGCTCACACTACTATTTTTGTTATTATTCTTTTATAACAACATAATGAAAAGCCTAAGAAATGGGAAGAGCAGGACTGCAGGTCTGTGTTCACATTATGAGGTTTCATGGTGATCTTGTTTGATTTCAATGATTCAAAATACTCAGTGGCTTGCTATTTTCTATAACAAAATAGCATCAAAAGCTGTCTAGCATTAAACATACAGAAACGCTTCAGTCTGATACTTCTGTTCCTTAGTAAGTGTAGACTGAAATGATATGCAAAAGACAAACAGCCTGTAACAAAAGCTTTGTAAGACAGAAGAACACACATCAAAGTTGAAAAACCAAGTAAATGGCATTTAATATGACCTCTGAGAGCCAGGAATGAGACATAAAATTTGGTAGAAAGAGAAAGTTGGAACAGGTTGATATGGCAGAGGAAATGGAATGCATTAATGAAATACATATTTTATATGCTCTGACTTATGACATATATGCAAGTTTAAAATAAATTAACCATCATAACGGACAAGCATGTATCCAGTGCACCAAGTTTGCATTATTATGAATGTCTGTCACATTTTCACCTTTCATAGGTAATAAAAGCCAAGTGTTGCATAATTTTGAAATCAAGATTACAACTATTCTTGAGGTTTGTTGAGCACATTTATTAATTCGTTTTTATTTGCTATAATCTAAACAGATATTCCATTCTTACAGTATGTTTTTCTAACTAAAGTGTAGAACAAAATTGTTCTTACCTGCGTCTGGTGTAAGGAATGACTTATTAGTTGCAAATCTTCCTCTGTTTGCAAAGAGGATTTATATTATCTAGATGTAAAAATGCAATATTAAGCATTGCCATAGTTGATTACACTGAAGCCATTGGTCAAAATCAAAGCAACAGAGCGAAAAGGCTGTTTTCTGCTTGAGGGCACCATTGTTTGTACTGAATATATAGCTCTAGTGTTTTACCCTTGTGGTCAAAGCAATTAAGACAATTCTCTATAGTACTAATGCTTTTCTGTGTTTTGTATTTTTCAGCACTAGGTGTTAAAAACTCTGCAGTGCTGTCACCTGCATACACAAAAAGCATTTTTTTTCCCTGATGGTTTAGAATTAATTTATTGCATGCATTTTTTATGTTATTCTTAATGTTAAAAGTCTGACTTGTATTTTTGGACTTTCTGAGTCATCATCAGGTACATCTTAAGATCTCTTATGTTTAAAGAAAGGTAGAACAGAAGAGTCAACCTGCTGCTAAATTCTTTGTTTTACAGCAATAATATGCTGGTTATACTGGTAATAGCCATTCCAACCAAATGGGAGGATAATGTCTACTCACATGTCATCATAATTAATTAATGTGGATTCTACTTAATTAGATATCTATATCCAGATTATATTTCCTAATGAAAGCCATCCTATGTTTTGTATGGCTTGGGTTCTGTAACTGAGCACTGTATAAATCACTGTCTGTTACATAACAGGTATGTGATTAAATATCGTTGAAATAGGAATTTTTCAAATAATGAGCCTGATCCTTTACTCACATCTCAGACAAAATTGCAGTTGACTTGATGGGCAGTTTGGTTTTTTATATTTTTCAGTAGTAGAAAGAGAATAGTTGACATTTCACTTAGGGAGGAAAATCACACAGTGAAATGATGGATGTTTCAATAGATCCTGTAAATTTGGTGAAATGAATAGATGTGGTTTTCCTTGTCAATATCCTACCCCATTAAAATAGTCTGAGAGTATAATAGAAGCAATAAAAATTAGGTCTTTGTAAATCAACTGTAGTACCATTTAACTCATTGTGAGCTGGAGGTGTGATAGAAATTGTGCCTTAGTATTTGAGTAATGATTTCCCTGCTCTGTAACAGAAAAAAAAAGGTACTGTTCTATTTAATTTTTGAAGCCTGTCTTTTTAAACAGTGAACATAGTATAGGCACATATTTGACATGTGGGAAAATGATACCTGCCTTATGAAGGAATAATCGACTCAATAGTCTCACCTAAAGGGCCAGATTGTCAGCCCCATGCACTCTCCAACTAGGCATGCTGTGCCCCGATGGCATAATGTGGGAAAAAGGAGCATGACTTCTCTCCAACACTCAGCACAACACTAGCAGGTCAAGGCTGTGACCTCTGCAGCCTGAGGGCAGCAGTAACTCCTGTTGCTTTAGAGATCCTGATTCAGTGACTGCTACTTGACCAAGTGGGGTAACAATAAGTCCTGTGGTACTCGAGACCCCAAATTCCATGAAAGAAGACTGGCTTGTTGTAGCCATAGTCATCTATTAAAAAAACATGCCATTCCACCTCTTTTAACTCTTCAAACAGAACTCTTGCTGCCAGGCCCTCAGCATCGGTGACTTAAAGCCTGCCCCCATGCCATGTACGAGTGTATTCCCACCTGCTGTGGTTCACTGTGCACTTGTGTGTGGCTGTGTCTGTGAATGCATAAACATGTGAGAAGTCATCTAAAAGGAGTGTTGGTAAAGACAGAATTTAAGAATGGCGTCATTAGCTACAGAGATTATTAGCTTGAATTTTAATTTTACCATTAACTACTTAAAAAGCTAAATGGACCAGACTCCTCACCACTGAAACAATTCAACAGTCAGACTTAACTAAGACTCACATTCCTGAATGTTATGGTTTGACTCTGGCTAAAAGCCGAGAGATCTAAAGTTTCTCGGAGAAGGGGAAAAAAAAAACCCTTGACTTTTGTGATAAGGATTGCAAGCAACTTTTTATTAACTACTTCACACAAGCAAAACAGGCTCTAACTTAGAATATTANAGATTGCTGGGGCCCTATTTCAGTGTTTAAGGCATCTTCTCTTTCTCCTTCCCTTCGACCTTGGTGCTAATCAAACTTCACATCCTCCTTTCTCTTAAGCCGCCATGATGTTCTGCCCAGTTTTTTTTAATTCTCCTTCTTAAATATGTTATCACAGAGGCGTTGTTGGCTGACCCTGGGCTAGCTTAGAGCAGAGAAAAACTCCAGCAGCTTCTTAAAGAAGCCTCTCTCCTAGCCCCCTCCAGCTAATAAAAAACTCTGGCTACTTAAAACCACAACACTGATGTCCAAAGTAGAAGAGAATCCAGGCTCCCCTTCAAGTGTGTGGCTAGCGGGACGAAATGCAGTGTGCTTTTGATTTTTAGAATTGAAGAATATGGCTCCAGGAAGGCATAGACTTAAATTGCAAAAGGCTTATTGAGTAATAAAGGGCATTTTTAGAGAATAACTTTTAAAACCATAAGCCAAATTATTTTTAATGTAGAGCTTCTCATGAAGAAGTGTCCTTCTTAGCTGTGTTGTAACATTGTATGTTGGATGCATAACAGAAAAAAGTAGGTGGTGGATGTGAGGGCCACAGGGAAAGTGACTGTCATTGCATCTTGGACTGAGAGGGCTTTGAAAAATCTATCTGTTCCTCTTACCAAAACCCTGAAGAAGTCAGATAACATTGTTACTCCCTCCTACAATGCAAGAATCCCATAATAAACGATGCCCATCAAGATGTAGTAATCTGTACTTTTTTATAATGGAAAGATTCAATCTCTCCCTGTAATAAGTTCATTCAGATAGTCTTTCCAGAAATATTAAACCTCCATTCTCTCTCATACACTAAGTGCTTTTTTGGATATTCTTTTTGTCAGAGAAATATGTCTCAGTTCATTGTGGAGATTGTGTTGTGGGATATCACATTTAGAGGCTTAGTCCAAGGAAACCTCTTTCAGCTAATGAGTGACAAATCATGTTTCTGCATAGATACTTGAGTATTTGCTACAATGTTACAGACAAACTCAGTTCCTCTATTAAAAATGTTGTCAGCAAAATCTGTGGTGCTGCAATTTACTTTCTTTTTAAATATTTCAGACTTTCAAAACCAAGAACCTTTCTGCTCTGCCTAAGGCAGCATTTGCATAAGCTTGCCTCCTCAGCAGAAATGTTTCCTTTCACTCGTTGCAAAAGTTGTGACATTTAATTGATGCTATTTGAATATCTCAACTGGTGTAAATGAGCACCACTGCTCTGTTCTCAGTAAAGCAGTGCCAGCTTACATCTTGCACTAGGCTTTAGGGAAAGAAGTCAGGTCTTTTAGGGAAGAATTATACAGAGGCATGAATTGTTGTGAAGAAGTTATGTTGTTCTGCATTTCTGCATTTGATTTTTGAGCAAAAAATATAATGGGTAATTAAAGTGCTTGACATATCCACAGTTGCAGTAAGTTACACTACTTGATAAAAAACCAGTATTATACCTCCTAAAATTTGCTCTAACTTCATTTATATTCCTGCAGCTTAAATGCAAGTTCTAGCAGGGAACTCTTTCCCATGTCACAGCCCATTAATAATCAATATTTTACTATTGGTTGTCAAAAGCTAGCTAAAATTTAGGTACTTGTCCTGTCATTCTGCATTTTTCCTCTTTGCTCTCACCTTGCATCCCCCAGACCCTTTTCCATCAGCCAAGGAGTAATTACATGTATGTTTGTCATCTGCAAGTCAGTCTACACATGTAGCTATAAATTCAAAATGCCTGGGTCACCCATTTCATCAAGCCATGTACTCAAGGCACTGTTTTATTGCCATGGCTTTTTATTGCCAGTTTGGCTTTCCTTCATCTTTATTTTTCTTGTGGAATATACTTAGTGCTGACTGCAGAGCAGAGAGCATAAATGGCATAAAACTGGCCAACATCAGAGGATGTCCTACATCAAGACACTTCCCTGTACTGCCAGAGAAGAGTAATGTAATTAATAAGGTTGTCCACCTACATGTCACATCATGGTCTAGTGAGTGTCTAACAACGCCTTGTTGCCATTGTATATAGCTTCCTATGTAGATTTTGCTTAATTTAGTGGAAGTATATTGAATATCAATTAAATAATAGAATTATACATAGTTTCAGAACGCAAATGGAATGTGTTCAGGTTACTGAAAGAGTGAATACCCCGAAGTTTTACATCTGGAGCAGTGTAAACAAGTGTTCTCTATCAAGCACAGTGCCTATTGCATTGTAATTTTGCATAACAGCTGATGCAGTTCTGTAGGAAAAGTAACACTTTGCAACGTATTTTCTCTGCTTGCATTTATGTTGTGATGTGACATCTCCTTTTGAATTCATTGGATTTGCAGCAAAAATGAAATCTATATATGAGTAACTTCCATGAAATATGAACTTAGTAATGTGAGCTATGAGCTTTAAGATGCTGCTAGACTGAAACTATCTTACCTCCAAAATATGACATTATTGGATTGTTTCTAAACCTGGCAACATGCCACATATTGCTTGAAATTTCTGGATTTATATTCCCAGTGTTTCTGAATTTCTTAACAGTACAGTTCTAGTGAGAATGTACTAAAATATAATTTGTCTGTAAATCTCCCCTGTCATATGCAAACACTAGAAGATCTTCAAGGGAATTGCTTTTTCTTTAACTACAAAAAGACACATTTTGCCTAGATTGTCAGTGTAAAGCCCTGTGTGCAAAATACAAAGTAGAGAAAGCATGCCCCAGAATAATTGAAATAACTTGGTCTATGAGCAGTGTAAGATTCATAATGTAAGTGTTGATAACAGAAGTCACAGTGGTCCCGCTGACATCAGTGATGCAAGTAGGTAGAGCCAGGTAATCCTCACCATAAGTGAGGGTCTGACAAAACCTGCATAGCATTGGGTAAACACTCATCACAGAGCACTTCGTGTGATGTTACAAATAAGGGTTTTCAGTGCTAAATGGCAGCTTAGCAGAAGGGAAGACAAATCCCTTACCCTGCCTGGTATCTTGCTCCTATGAAGGGCAGCTTCTTACTTGATCTCTGCTATTACAACCTATCCCTGAAAGCAAGGGTTACTGATGCTCTTGTTAATAATAGATCCCTTGGGGCAGATAAGAGTGAAACAACACTGAAGGACTGGTGTTTATGTGTATATATATATATATATGTAGGGTTTATTTTTGAACAATTTTGTTGCAACGGAAGGCAGGTATGTAGCAATTTTTGTTATCTATAATATCTAATATAGCAATATAAAAGCATAGAAATAGCACATAAGAAAATGTAAAAGGAAAAGAAAGAAAGAGAAAGAAAGGGTAAGAGTAGAAAGACATCACCACCCGTGGATCCAGCGATGAGACTTGATTGTTGCAATCCATGTCCATTGGTGGGAGTGATGGTTGCCATCTTGATCCATGAGGGGCACGGTAAGGTTATGAAACACAAAGTCCTGTGGGTTAATGTACGCTCAGGTTTATGTGGGAAGACCCAGATACCTCCCCCTAGCTGCAGTAAAATATGTAATTTTTAAATGTGGCTGATTGGATATTTTAATGAAACTGAACTTGAATCTGTTTTCTGAACAACACATTTGGGAAGGAATAGTGCAGATATATTCTTGTTAAGAACTTGTTATTCCCTGTATTAACATGTGGTGAGTCAGATTTGTGGGCTCAGGCTCTGTCTGTATATTTATATATCTGTGCACTTGTTTAAACCTGAGAGAATATGAATAATTGAGAACAACAGTTTTTAAGGAGAAGGCACATGGAGTAACTGCTGTTGGCTCTCCTAGGAGTCCATTCCAGAACATATTACTCCATTTACAACTCCAAGGGGAAACAAGTAATAAAAGCTATCCAGAGGATATTTGTAAAGCTGGGGGAACAATGACTGCTAGGGACACACGGTCTGGACTTCAGGGTCTTGCACAAGCCCTGCTAAAGAGGTATGATCTGATAATGACTTGAGAGAGAGAGAAATGGAACAGCTTAGTATTTAGGTATGACAGTGCTCTGGAGTGACCTCATAAGTGCCAGGCATTCAAAACTCCTGACATTCACATCTTCCAGAGATTCTTCCTTAGCATATCTCTGGTAGCATGCAGAAAACCAAACCTGCAAGTCATGGCACAGAGAGAACAGGTTGCCCTGTTCATTGGCTTCCGCTGCGCATTGCACTCCTCAGGAAGAGANTGGTGTGGCATTGCCCAGAGGGGCTAAATGGAACTGCACTGCTTTGTACATCTGTGCTTGTTATGCCTGGCTCCACATATGTGCTTGTTGCTGAGAGCACTCTTCCACAGATCATAAATAATGGCTATGTGGCTTTTGACAAATTTTTGCATATTCTCTTCGCCATCCATCCAAACTACTTAACCTTGACATGTGAAGCCAATATAACTCCTTC
>WEIV01013371.1:39695-129832 GCA_013390005.1 Calyptomena viridis | reverse complement strand
TGGTGTGGCATTGCCCAGAGGGGCTAAATGGAACTGCACTGCTTTGTACATCTGTGCTTGTTATGCCTGGCTCCACATATGTGCTTGTTGCTGAGAGCACTCTTCCACAGATCATAAATAATGGCTATGTGGCTTTTGACAAATTTTTGCATATTCTCTTCGCCATCCATCCAAACTACTTAACCTTGACATGTGAAGCTAATATAACTCCTTCATTTTAAAGAATCCCCTTTGATGGCTAATTGAGCTGGGTTATAGATTTCTTAACCTTATTATAAAGAATAACAGCTCCAGTTCTTAAAAAACAAAAAACAAAAACCTACTCATAGCAGTAAGGTCAATATTTTCAAATACTCAGATTAGATATTTTCTTAAAGTGATCTAAAGAGGCCCAAGCTTATAAAAGCCATTCTTTCAGACACAAAAACTTACTTTGTTCACTGACTTATAATTCTGGATCGCGTTTCCAGTCACTTGCACTGACTTAATTGATTAAAATAGCTTTTAAAAGCTAGCTATGGAACAATTTGAATATACCTTATAATGGGTCAGTTTGGAAGGGACCAAAATATCAAGGGAATTCTACAGTACTAAAATAACAGACAGTGTAATTTTGAGGTGGAGAAGAGTAGTTTCAAACATCCGTGTCTTGGTCTAGAAAGAGTATTTGTGTGTGTTTGCATGATATTGGGGTGTAAAAACTGGGATACTGAAGAGGGAAAATCAGGAAGTTCAGAAACTAAATTTCCCTGATAAATTAAATTGTGAGGAGGAAGCATTTTTTTTCCATTCTAAAACTTACTGTATGCATAGTGAAAAATAGGAGCAAGTGGAGCCAGGATGTTAATAAGGTTTGATCTTTAAAAAAAGAACAAGCCAGCAAGAGAGGGAGAAATATAATAATGTTTTGAATTTGAATAACATGTTAGCTAACAACAATGGAAAGAAACATCAATTCAGAGGGAAGGAAAGTGGCCAAAATTGCATTATGGAATATGAATCATAGAGTAGCTAGAAAGCAAAATACATAAGGAAGCAGCAGCAACAACCAAAAGACTGGACACCTTACAAGGATTGTGCTGTTGAACAAATGATCTATACCTATAATTTTTCTACAAATAAAATATAATTCAGATCTTCCAGAAGAGAATAAATAACTATATAGAAATTATTATACTAAAGAAAACAAATGATTTTTAAAAATCATCAGCCTTGTCTGCATACACTGATACTAACTCGTATTGTGCTTCCCTTTCCTAGAAGATCATCTGTCATATCAGAAAAGATGTCAAGTTAGTATGAAACTACCCTTAGTAAATATATATTCCATTTACCTCCTTTTTAGTTTTTCCCCTATAAGTTGTTCTCCAGCTTTGCAAAACATCAAGAAGCTAACTCTGGCCAACAGATACCTGGCTATTTTCTCCCTTTTTTTAGAGTGGCTCTTCTTTTGTTATCTAAGCAGGGCGGTATTATCCTTGTTTTGGCAGGGTTTCCCAGTTCAGTCACCCTGAATTAGCTCCAGTTCATGTCACTGTCATTTTAGAAAACTGAGGTGAAATGTTTAAGTCTGGGTTATTTTTATTCATGGCTGCACTATTCTTAATTTCTGTCCTATAGCTCCTTAAATAAAAACCCACTTTTCCTCCTAATTTTTAGCATGTGTCTGAAGGATTTTTGGGGCTATTTTTAATGTAATTGATTACCTTAGTTCAGCTGGCCTTTTCATAATTCTCACTAAATTCTTCAGCATTTCAGCTTTTCTTTTTCAATCGTTCTTTTCTTTTAACATTTTCATTTTTAGATACTCTGTTGACTCCCAGTGTTTTATTTTATGTAATTATTCATCCAGTTATGTGTGGAGCCTTTCCCTCAAGTTCTTTTCTTCCTTTTAGCAACAGATTCCAGCCACTTTTATACCTTTCATGCTGTTTGTTTTCATGGTAAAATCATAAATTAGTTCTCCCAAACCAACAGCCATGGGAGAATTAAGGTTTAGTATTATCACATTTTCTTATTTTAAGTCCATTGGCAAAAGGAATTTAAAGTTTTTACTGAAACTTTCAAAATGTAAATCAGACTGCAGCCAAAAAATACAAGCTTTTACTAATTTTTTAAGTCCTGGGATTTACCATGTTATTCCAGGAATTTTATTCATGAGATTTTTAAGCTGAATACAAATTACTGTTCGTATAGCAGCCTGAATACAAATTATTGTTCATATAGCTAGCTGATAAACATTTAAACCCAAAAATGGCTTTCAAAGAACATCTGCCAGTTGTTACACCAGAGACTCAGGCATCAGAGACTTCTTTGAAAGGAGTCACATTAAGCCAGGTGGTTGCTAAAGGCATCTCTCCTGTTGCATGTCCCTGCACACAGGGCAGAGGTTCAGAGCTATCCACCTAGTGCTGTCTATCCACAGGAGTGAATTAAGCAGGGCCAGGTAACATTCTCAAGGGCTGTACCTCAATTATCTGGACTATTATGTTGTTAGAGCCATCTTTTAGCAGGAATTTGACTACACTCAGTAAGTAGTTTGCATGAAGCTACACTGTAATGTTAGTAATAAAATAATAATGTAATATAACAATAATGTAATAAGAAATATAATAATGATATGATAATGATGATAACAACAATAAAAATGTTAGTAATTATTGTCTACACTGAGCATCTTCCTCAGGTCTCCCCCAGGTCCCTTATAACCTTAAGAGAATTTTGTCAGTTTCTAAATTCACAGTATCTAAAATGATGCAAGCGTTGTGCTGTATTCTACCGGAATGATGTCTTTCTGTTAATGTACCAGGTGCAGAATTGCATCTGCATTTGCCCCAAAGATAACTAACTAGTTGGTTCATTTCAAAAGAGAGCTGGGAAGAAAACTAATGTAGATGTAGCATGGCCAGTTAGAGGACTGAGAAGCAAACCAATTACCTGGCCAAGCAACTGTAGACACACACCTTTCAGGCCTGGTGTCCACCTTCTTGCCCACATGGTGATGTCGAACTTTGCTAGCATAAGAGCCTTAATTAATAGGGAAGAACATCTGCCTTAGGAAAAAGAGCATTTAATTGACCAGAAACCACAGCAAACAGCTCTTCTGTTTGTGCTTTCCCTCTGGTTTGTTTAGGAAGTTCCAGGTTGTTAAGTAAATGCAGCAGCTGTGAGTGGGGAAAAAACTGTAGAAGCAGGGCAGAACTCAGATCTGCTGTGCCATGCTTGCACCCTGATGTGCTCAGTTTAGAAGGTGACTGAGAGTACTCATGGGAGGGTCAACAATGTGATGACTTTTTTGTGCTAAAAGTGCCTTGGAATGCTCTGAAACTACAGCAGCATGCATGATGCCTATGCAAACAATTCAGGTGCTTGCACAAGTGTCTAGCTGCATGAACAGTCTTGTTGACTGAAGGGCACTTCTCATGCATTTACAATAAGGCACATTCTTGTGCCTGTGGGTGTAGGGAGCCAGAAGTCTGCTTCTGCAGTTCACACCATGTTACTTCTGTCTTTGATGTCTACCTTGATTTCCAGAGGAAGAGTTTGCAAGCACTGAGCCAAGATCAGATATGTTTACTTATGCTGAGTATCATTACCTCACTCTCTTGGCATTTCCTTTCACTTCGGAGGGGCCACTTGCAAAGTTTTGATGAGTCTGAGACATCAGTCTGGGTAGCGACATGTGTGTGGCAGTACAAATCCCAGTCTGAGCCATTCCATTCTGGTGGGGCTAAACCAGACCTAGAATCCATCTCCCTGTCAGTAAGTGCAGTGCATAATAACACTCATATTACAAGCCATGCAATATTACTTTTAAGCTTCACACCGTTACGAGTAATTAAGGGATAATAGTAACCACTTGCTGTTTTATAGGACAATAATCTCGTTCCCAAAGGGACAAGCCACAAGATCAAAAGGAACAAAATTATTTACAGAAAAACTAGGGATGACATTGTTCTTAGTGTTATGTGAAGAAATACTCATCTCAGATGTTTCTGAGAGATGCTCTGTCAGATTTAAGATGACAAACCACCTACTAGGAAGAAAAATGTCCATCTTTCTGTTGATTTGCTTTTATCTTGCCATACTTTCAGGGCTGAATTAATATATTGTTTACCTGTGAAGCCTAGAATCCTCTTCATTAAGGACTTTATCAAAAAAACTGTAGTTGTCTCTGAGTATAAGGTGGTGGTTCAGCTTCAGAAACTGGAGCTACTGGAACAACATCAACAACAAAACTACTTTTCTTCACGCTGATGATGGCTTTTACAACCCACAGACTTTATCTCCAGTTTTCAAATTGCTTGTAGTTACTTTGTTGTAGATAATAACATAATGTGGAAAGTAATGGTTTATAGGTAGTTAAGAGGGAATATACCAGAGTGCTTTGATGCTGCTACCACTCACAAATGAGTGCTGTCTATCCAGAAGAGACAAAAAAAATCTGGAGACTGGTAGCAATCCAAAACTTAGAGCATTATTTAACACAGGAATTAAAAGCCAAATGAAAGAGGCCCTAAAGAGAAGCTAAGCAAAAATAAATTACTATTTTCCCAAAGTCTGTCTTACTGAAATAAGATAATGTACAGTGATGGAAATCAGATCTATTCAATAAAAAAGACCAAGGAATGTATTCCCTTCCAGATGGGCAAGCCATAGTGAAAATGAAGGTCACAAACTCAACTGTGCATACTAATTTGGTCAAACTCACTCACTACAATATTCTTTTGCCCATCTTAGTAGAACAACCAATAATCTTAGTCTGACAGTGGCAGGCATACATGAAAAAAACAAAACTCCTGCAACAAAATCCCATTAAGAGCTTTGACCTAAAAATGCATAGGGTGGTATCATAAGTAATCCTTGCTTGTGTAGTCAAATGAGTTTGCCTGAGGTCCTGCTCCACATTTTCAGCTGTCTGCTCAACAGGTTCCGTTATTACTTTTTCTTATATTTGCAGGTTTAAATACACTTTTGGGCACATGAACACATTTGTTCATATGCACACACTGTGTACATTGCGTCAGCTACCCCTAAGAAATAAGGTGTATGAAACAAAATGGCACCCATAACAAATGCTCAGGTAGGTGTCCAGAACTTGTTTTGATTACCAACAGCATTTTAAGATGTTACCTGTAAACCAGGGAAGAATGTGCAAATGCAGGGAGAGCTTCTTGTCAGAGAGAAACAGGATGGTCAAATTGGCTGTGTGTGCTGCATTTGCCCCAAGCCACCACCTGCTCACCCAGTGTTGTTAGGAGGAGAAAGCAGGTGGGTTTTGTTGGGATGGAAGAGGCATGGGGGGTGAAGCAGGCAGAGTTTTTTCCCTTTTGGCTGTCTCAAACTAAAAAAAATTGTGTTCTTAACAGGCAACATGAAATACCTGAACTGGAAAAACCTTGGTTCATATGGCCAGAACTATGAGAAAAACAATGTAAAAACATTGGTATAGCTACCAAATCATTTGCTTATAATAAACTATTACATTTTAAACTTCTGTAATCATTATCCAACATAGTTCAAGGCCATATTACTCTGACAGAAAAGTAGTCTGCATACAAAATGACTGAGGAGTCCTTCGGGTATCTGTGAGATGTAACAACTCAGACTCCTTCAATAACATCATGCAGCAGAAGCACTGCAGAATTTAGCTAAGCAGATAGCTGCTCAGTGGCTCCATTCTGCTGCCCCCAGAAAACAAATGTTTCCTATCTTTTTATGTCACACTAATCTATCTGTAAAATTCTGGCTATGTGTAGAGTACAGGGCTGGGCCTCAAATAGGCAACTGTGGGCACTATTTTCTAGCAGTATGTGTGAAGGCAGGTAGGATTTGACTGCTTGTACACTTTAATTGTAAGGTCTAACTACTAACTGTCTTACTGCTCATTTTCTAATTGTTGTCTTCTGAATATTTGTGACATCAGGACAGTCAGCCATAGAAAATGCAGCTTCATGTAATCTATCTCCTTATTCATTTTGTGCTATAGTAAATATTCAGGCAGAGTCAATTATAGAAGTAGAAGGGGAAGAATTAAAACCTAATGAAAGTTAATCAAAGAGAAGAACTTCCTTCAGGCTGGCCATGCGTGTCTGTAGTTTGTCTGTCATTTATAATGCTGCAGCCTCTGGTTCATAGTCAGGCTGTAATTCTGCCAGTTAATGTATCCAATTAACCCCACTAATGAGCTAATCAACAGTGTAAAATCTGTGTAAAATCACTGAGGGTGTATGATGAATGGGAAATGCACTGAACTCTCATGGTATAAAAAGTGCTTTATTGCACTTGTTAAAGTGGCACAGTCTTCTCCCTCTCTAAAGGATAATTTATCACTAGGGTCTGTAACAGTGCCATGCCCTGATAAGGGAGAGGTGGCAATAAACCCATCATAAAATGATTACTCAGGAATGCAGAGCAATTAAAGTGTCTCTGCATATCAGAGTCATAGGCTAGAGAGCAAAAGTGGTATTTTTTGGTGTAGGGTGCTAATAAAAGCTAGGCAGTTGTTTGAAGATCATCCACAATTTGAGATGCAATTACCTATTTAATACAAATATTTTAATTTAGGATTAAATAATCTACTGAACCACTGTGGGTTACAATATATGAAAATCATTCAAGACGAGATTCTGCCACCTTTTGCAGTATGAGAAGTGTTTGCTGCAATGATAATCCTGCTCATTTCAATGAGATCATGCAAATAGGAAAGTAATACTCCCCCCAAATAAGCATAAAAGAATCTGGCTGAGAGAAAAGAATCAGATGAAACTATGCTTTCTTTCCTACAGTCATGGCTAATTCAAAACATTGGTAAGCATAATTAATTTCAATTATCATTTTGTTATTTTATTCAGCATCCACATCCCTTTATTTCAGCATCTCTTTATGCGAGATACAGTTTAGGGAAAAATAATACATGATAAGAAAGAAAGGAAATAAAACTGAAATACTCACATCCAAAAAACCCCCTATATTTAAGTAAAGGACAATAAACAGAGTAAAAAAGTAGTCTTCTGAATATTTGAAGTAAAAAAAAAAAAAAAACCCAACAAAAAAAACCCCCAAAAACCAAGAAAAACAAACATTGCTAAGTAGAGAGGTGATGCAAATTGTAATAGAAGTTTGGGAAATTGTTTCAATGGAAACAAGGAAGTTAGATCCAGCTACAAGAAACTCTTACAGAGAATTAAATTTGTGCTTATCTGGTGCAATTTAATTATTTTTAAGAGTAGGGGGTAAAGGGTTGCATGGCTTGCTGGAGATCCAAACTGTTCTGTGACTGAATTTGAAACTATTGTATTTTCTGTGTAACAAGAACACTTTTTCAAAAAACTATGCAAGAAGCAGCAGTGATCTTAGTAGAAAGAAAAAGAATGTTAAGGGTTGTCTGGGATATTGCTTTAGCTCTACAATTTGTACTACAGGAACAAAAAACCTAGATTTGAATAGGCACTGCTAAAATGTAACCTTTGCATTTGGTTTTGTTTTATTTTTTTTTGAACGCAAAGGCAAAATGAGTAATTTTTAAAAGAATTATGGGAAATACATGTTAGACAAGGTTTATAAAAAGCAGAATTTGTCAAAGCATTTTGCACAGAGAAACTGCAGGACATTTTTCTTGTGGTCTGTGTGCTGAGCCTTCCCAAAAGAGTTAGTGCTTTGTCTCCTTTTGATCTTCCCTGCCACTCTGGCACTGACGAAAAATAGGAGGTTTGAAATACTTTGTGTGGAATTTAGGCATTCTTGGTTGGTGTGGTTATATTACAGGATGTGAGTGCATGTCCCAGGCTGAGCTCTGTGGGGTACTTATGTCTCCTCCCACTTTCTCTCTGCATTTTTCCACCTTGAAGTCTTACCTGTGGAACAGGGAAAGACAACTAATTGAGCAGAAAGGGAATCTGTGAGCTCACCCAGGCAGCCTCGGGCATTCCCCATCACCTCCTTGGAGTGACTGAGCAGTGCACTGGGATGCACTGGGAGAGGAGCTCAGGAGACTGAGACAGTTACAGGGGGAGCCCCTGCTTCACTTCAGTTGCTAAGAAAAGAACAATAAAAGGAGACAAACTAAAGTTAAGTGTCACATTGTGGGGATGGGAGCTCACAGAGCACCTAGAAGGACCCTGGGAGGAAAGTTAATCCCTGTGTGCAGCACAAGCTGCAGAAGGCATGGAGGTGTCTGACGAGGAGGAGGCATTGGCATAGAACAGGTGTTGTAATAAGAAATGTTTAGAGAGTGAGAGAGAGAATTTAAAAGGAGAAGAATCATATTTATCAAGAAAAATCATAGGATCTTTTTCTACATAAACATTTACAGAACAGTGGACATCTATACCTTACCTCCACCTTACTGGTGCCACAAAATTTGCTGGTAGAATTATCTAATTTTCCTTATTTCTTATAATTTGGATTACTAACACTAATGCTATGTCATGAATTAGCAGGAAAATCAAGACCGTGGTTATATTGCATGGATTGTCCATATGTGTGTTCAGCTACTATCCAACTGACACATAGAATTGAGATAAACATGCAAGTTACTTGTGAAACAGGTCTTACAAGCTATTATTGTTATTACTATTATTATTATTATTATTGTGTTCTTGGATCTCAAGCAGTACATCACTATGGTGACTAGGAACAGTTCCTATTTCATTGTTGTTTTCTGGTTTGCAGACTCGGAAAGATCATTACATGCTTTGAATTACTCAGTTCCCCTCTGAAAGTTTTTCATGCAGTCACAAGAGATGGAAAGAGAAAGGGAAAATGCCTTCTGCTGTTACTGAGATGAGAGATGCTCATGCACGTTGGGTCACAAGACACCAGCATTGTCATTAAACCTGTAGCTGGTGTTGCTCCACACTTTCTCCTTGCCACACAAATACTCCTGAGCCTTTGTTGTGAATTAAGCTGAAGAGCTGCTCTGGGTTAAGACTATTTTTCTGAGTTAGTTTTAACCCAAGCCAGTTGCTCACTTTGGTTCTTTGCATGGCACAGGGAACAGGGAGGTGGAAGTAGAGGAGTAATTGGCCCAGGGAAGGTGAGAGCAGGATGCTGCCTTTCAGCATCAACGCCAGCTCTTGCTGCCTTAGCATGCTAATGCCAAACAGCCTATATGCATGCCCGGAGCAAGACACATCCCTGACATCACTTCTATAAAAACATAATGCTAAGAATTGCTGTTTGGCACTAGTCACATAAGGATGGATTCACAGATACTACAGTATGGTATGCTTAATATCTAGATTAAAAAATATCCCTGCATTGCACCTACTCACTTATCTGAGAAAATGTTTGCTTTTTGAATAGAAACCCTGAAGCAGGGATTTCATATCAGACGAACAAAATAATCCAGAATTACTTTTTTTTTCAATGAACTTCATAGATGAAAGGTGCAGGTGAATTGTGTATCAAAATTGTGTATCTAGAGTCTGGTAAAACTGATTAATGATCCAGCCTGAATTTATGTCTCGTGTAAATAAATCATTTTTTTGCAAAGTTGTCTCATGCATCAGACAAACATAAACTTAAAAATATTCTCTTCAAGTTCTTTTTTGCCTAAAGTTACAGTCAGAATCATATTCATATGCCTGAGGATGAGAAATGTCATATTGATGGATGAGTTATAAGTCCCTTTTCCTGGATGGGGCATTGGGGGGCCAATTCAGCTCTCTGCTCAACTCTGCTGAATTGAATGGCACTGAACTGATATAAATGAGAGCAGAAAGGCAGCTTTGGTGTGCCTTTCACAATCAATAAAAATAATTTTATACAAAGATGAGTTTTCCAAGTGTATCAATTAAGGTGCTACTGTACTGGAAGTACATTTGCCCATGTGGAGAATCTGTATTCATTCTTCTTTCCAGGAAATTTGAATTTTTGCCAGAACATTAATATAAATTGTGTTCCACTAAGTGGAAATAGAACTCCTATTCACATTTTATGAAGTAGGAGATATTCTGGATTTTCTGTGACTTTTGAGTATATTTTCCTCTATGTATTAAACTCCTTTATTACCTCACACCTTAGGTAATAGTTTCCTGTGAATATTGCCAGTAACAACACAGCAAAATACCTGCTGGGTCAACTGTTGCTGTTAGAGCTCATCCACATTTCAGGCTCAGCAGAGATATACATTGTTAGTATAAGTGTTACCTACTGTACTTTTCCTGTATCTTTGTGTCCATCTGCTTTGTATCTGAACAGTAATGTACAGTCAGTGTGATCCAAGAGGTCAGAATCCCAGTAGCCCTGTTACAACTGGGTTATTTCTAAATGCCATTTAAGGCATATTCCAAAACTAGTGTTTTGGAAGTTCTGACTGGGAATGAAAATTTAGCATTCAGCTATTGTCCAACTCCTCCTTTCATGCCATTTATAATTTGGAGGTAATGTAATTTAGAGGCATGGTTTTCCAGAATAATCCCTAGAGCCTTTAACTAAGAAGTGTGTTAAAATAAAAGCAAACCAAAATTGGACTATTTTTCAACTTCATTCCTCTTTAACCATATCCCTAGATTTAGCTCTAAGTGCACAGTCACCTTAGGCTCTTTTTTAACGCAGCTCACTACAGGACTACATTATGTTCCAGTCATTCCAGACCCTACATTGTAGTCCAAATGTACCTACATGGTTGAAGTTCAAACTTACTTTATAGCCTTTGATACTAAAGTGTATTTTTCAGCATAGGAATCTAATTAAAATATATTCAGTCTGTAAATATGTTGCTGTATAGTTGAAGAAAATTTATTTTTCCTTTCAACAGTGTAAGGATTTTAGTTAGCAGCTAATATGCAGATCAGCCAAGCTTGTAGAAGAAGTAAGCAGTGTGAAATTATATGTGAATTATTAATAATTCCTAATAGGAGGAAAAGACCTGACAGAAAGGGTGAATTAAATGACTGTAATAATCACAGAGATGCATTACTTGGGATTCATTTCAGCACATTTTTGATACTCTGTAATGGGAGAGTCAACTTTAAGCTCAGCAAGAAAGCATGTTCTTCCTCATTAACAATATTTTCTCTGGAATTTAAATTCATTTGCTTCATATTCATACAGTGATGCCAGTACTACAATTGTAGGGTGGCTTTTTGTTAGGAAAATGCTTGTCTAAATACATCCATTGAACTGCAGTTCCCAAAATATGGAACAGATTGTTTATGTCTATTCTCAGACCTTTATCTATTCATCTCCTTTTCCACTGAATTCTAAGAAGGCAGTAAAGAATTATTTGTTAAATATCGCATAATAGCAAAAGGGTCGCTGCAAGGAAAAAGAAAACCACAAAACAAAATAGCATGCTACAATGCAGGAATAAAGGTGCAAAACTATTTGGTGATCTTATTATGCTAGCCTTATCTGTCAGAAATTTTAATCTTGCTTTGATCCAGTTGTCTTTCTTGCAACTGATTTTTAGATTATAGTATCTCTTTCTGTGTGAACATGTTTTCAGCACAGGCCTGTCTATATGCTGTTAAACAAAGCAAGATCATCTGGATAAGACTGCCAACAGATGGAAATATTTTAAAGAAAATGCTTTTATTATACATTCTTAACCTTTTCTCAAAATCCTATATGTATTTCTAAAAAGGCTGAGTCAGACAAGTGTGTGTGCATACATACACTACCACGCACCCACTGCACACATCCGAGCCCAAACTAAAGGAGACGCTTTTCTGTAATATGGAGGAGACATAAATGTCAACAAGAGAGGCAAATAACACACATTAATTTGAGTAAGGAGACAAGACCTGAGTGGGAAATCAAGATGAATAGCTGTGGAAGAAGGCTTGATAAAAGAGAAGTGAGGAGAAGCAATTGAACCAGGCTGAACATGTACATGATTATGCAGAGCCAATGATAGAAACTGCATGAAAGAGGAAGTATGCAGAGTGTCTGAGCTACTGTGTATCAAATTTCATCATAACTGAGCTTTGGTTTAAATACAGGTATGAAGTACCGTACTAATTTACGGAGAAACTGGGACAAAGCTTAGAAAACAGGACTCTACCACACAGTGGATGACTTCTGTTCTTTTACTTACACAGAAGATGAGTAGGATGCTCATTGCAAATGTACATACACTGTTAAGCAAGTTTTAAAATATAAAATTACCATGTGAAAATTACTGTTCCTGTTTAAATCATAACACCTGTTTACAATGAACTGGAAAATATCAGCATGTGTGTGGGAATTGGGAGGTGGAGAGGAAGGGAATTAATTATTTACTGATTCTTTTTTGGGTAGGTAGATTTTCTTATGTTTGGTTTTTTAATACTTAAAAACTTTGCACTATAATTTATCTGTCATGTGTAAAATAATGTTAGATAATTCCTATTTCTTTTTAGTCCTTAGCTGGTCAGTATCTCCTTCTACCAAATTGGCAGTATGCTTTCCTCTTTGTGCTTATCAGATGAGGAATTTTTTGAAGTTTTGCTAAAAACACAAACATCACAAGAACATTTTGCATCCAGTGATCAGTTCTGCTGAGTTTTTAGATCTTCTGAAACTGAAAATAAATTTACCATTCATATGCATTTGAGAATATATAGAATGATTACTCTTCTCATCTGCCATGATCTACAGATGCTGCTAAGGAAAAATTGACTTTACATTCTCATCCATATCAGTAGAATATCTCAGGTCTCTGAGGGCTTTTCCTGACTTTGCAAAAAAAAACGACAACAAAAACCCCCAATGTACTGTTACATTTTTTCATTTGGAAAAATTACATTTTAATCATTGCTTACATGGTGTTTTTGGTAAGATGAAACAACAGTGATATGTCTCTTCATTGAAATTTCTTTATATTTTCTCAGTAATCTCTTAAGATTAAGAGGTTTTGTCTAGGCCAGACACCACTGGGATTATTGTGCACAATTCATTTTTGTTAGATAGGCAAACAAAATACCTTCCAGCATAAATTCTTAGAACTTGTTCTATTTTGAAGATATTTTCCTTAGTGCAAACAGGAAGGCAGAAAATGCGTATGATCTCTTCCTCGTCTTTTGAGACCAAGCATGTGCTCCAAAAATTACATATTTGTAAAGGGAACAGGTCTCATGCTAGTCCTTGAGTGGCAACAGACCATGCACTCTGCAGATATTCCTTGGTTCAGTAAACTCAGTTATTTCAGGAGATTACTAGCATTACATGTTGTACCATTAAACTACAGATCTGCTTTAAGGCAAAGTCAAGGCTGTTGAATGACCAGAAAAGAAAAGACTGTATAAAGACTCACCATCGTGCGAGGTTTTTTATTTAAGGCTGTCCAGCATCTTGTAGGATAATACTCTCAACTGCTTTTAAACTTTAACTTCTTCAATATGGAGATTGAAATTTTCTATGTTGGTCTTATTTCTCTTTGAATATCTCGTAGAAAGCGTCCTGTCAGCTTTAAGTTTTGTTGTGGAGGCTTCAGTGATGTGGTTTTACATGTAGCTTGATAAAGATTTGTGTCAGTACAACTTAGGGCAGGGAGAACTATGGTACAGAAAAAGCTGCCCAAGGTTAAAACTTTTGAAAGCTTGCACATCAGAAAATCTATTCTAACTCCAGGGTGGAGAACTTTTTAAGAATAAAGCAACATATAAGATGGTAGAAAAAAAGGAATCAGCTATTGGATTCAAGGAAAAGGAGGTAGGCAGATAAATCACGATAGACCAGGCCTGGGTTTTTGTGGAATGCAGATGTTTTTGTAGGGCACACAAAATTTAATCAAGACAGGAATTAGCTGAATGGGGAAAATGCACATGAGAATATAGGTATGACAAGATGAAGAGGAATCATACAGGGCATCAAGGAGATGTTGGGACTGTGCAAACAGAAAGATGAAATAGGACACAAAAAGAAAAGGAGACAGGACAACTAAGGAAAAAGAAAGCCAAAAGCCAGTGGTAAGTGGACATGGCAATGTCTGCATGACTAATTTCCACCTGACTGTAAAGTCAGAGTATACTAGGAGCAAGGAAGCAGCAAATGGAAAGAGAAGATGAAAAAGGACATGAAAAAATGAAACTGGATACAAGGATCTGAGGGACTGTGAAAGGCTGGGTATAAATTTAGACTTTCAAGGGATAAATTTTGTAAATCTGAGGGAGATAGACCAAAGTCTGGGCAAATGAGAGAAGTGTCTGTATTCACTAGACTCCCATGTACTGAGCAGCAGCAATAGCACCAATTTCCATTTCTCTCCATTTGTCTGCTATGATGAAATATTTATGGTTCACATTTCCTAACAGCATTGGTCCACATATAAGATTACAACTGTGTTACAGAGTTGTCAGTTGTGGCATTAGCCCAACAGTAAGCATTCATGTGGCAAGTCTCCATCCTTAGAGATATTTAAAGGCTGTCTGGATGTGGTCCTTGGCAACTGTCCCCAGGTGATCCTGCTTCAGCAGAGGGGTTGGACCAGATGACCTCCAGAGGTCCCTTCCAACCTCAGACTGCAACCTCAACCACAGCCTAATGTCAGGCAGTGTGAAGGAGGAGCAGATCCAGGGGAATGGCTTGGTTTTCATGAGTCCTGTGAAATGCCACACCCTCTTGTCTTTCTCCCTCTAGCCTATACACAGCAGGTTCTCAAAAAAGTGCTAGAATTAAAACTTTCTTCTGGGACATTATTTCTGCTCCCATAGGTTAATGGTTGAACTAAACAATCTTAGAGGTCTTTTCCAACCTTAATGAATCTATATTTTCAATTGCAAAATTACATGTTATTTGTTTACCGTTTCTTAAGACCTGGGAAATCATAACTTGTTTAACAAAGCCTGATTGACACAATGCAAGAAACTGATTTGTAAACTCAATGATTCCTGTCACTAAAGGAAATACAAGGAATACTTTGATCTTAACTCCATGAAATGACAGGTGAAAAAACACGTGACTTCTATCCATACAGCCTGACCATAACCAAAGCAAAATTTTAGTTTGCTTTTTTTTTAAACTTTGGACAGTTCTTCACTTTTGCATTAGAACTAGTTTTCCTTGTTCCATGCTCTACTTTCCTACTCTGCTTTTAGCCTGAAGGAGCAGCTTTTCTCACAAATACTGACTGTGCATGCCTTGAGTCTGGTTGCATAAGTGTCCCATGGGCTTGCAAAAAATGTGGTGCTGTGTACTCACAGTTTTGAGTCCTGAGTGTTTGAACAACACTCAGTGTGATCTGCAAAGCTGAGCTTTTAGGTGCTGAACCCCATGTACTGTATGACATTGATGGCTCAAGAAGCACATGTACTCTCATGTTTTTAAATGTATAATGGTGTTTAGAAGCTCCACAATAATTTCAGGTATCTGTATTTATCCTTCTAAATACATATATGGGTGTGTATATATATGTAGGTGTGCGTATACTTCTCAAAAGGCCTGAACTATGCACTTGGAATGTTTTTTTAAAAATTGTTTTTTGAGAAAATACACAGCAACTGATGGCACTATTGACATAATTCATAAAGGGAATAGTTGATTACCTGTTCTATAACTGAGCCAATGAATATTCATAGATCCTTTGGTATGGAGCTGGCATATTTCAGCTAATTAAGTCTTCTGCTTAGTTGGTGCATATGCATTCTTTCTATATGACACCACAATAGGTTCAATTGAGGTTTGGCATATAATACCAAGGGGAGTTTGCAAACAAACAAAGAAAGTAGACTGCTGTCATTTCCATAAATGGAATGATATGACTTTATGGACACTTTTACAAAAATGTCATCCCATTTCAGAAGAATCTAAAATTCACACTCTTAGCACATGTTTCAGTTAGAAATTGGCAAGAGAAACACTTTGTATTCTGTATTACTTTAAGAAGTACAAATTTCTACTCAGTGTTTCTAAATGTTGTTGATATTGACATTATCCCCTTTACTGAATGTATTTGAGAATACTGTACCGCCTTTGAATTAAAGTTTCAAGATGTCATTTTTCCTTTGAGAGTCTTGGATGCAAGCCAAGGTAAACCAAAAATCAGAAGTTGAGCTGATATCTCAGTTCTTTTTTAACTTTCTACTGTCTTTTGCTAGGAACACACACAGTGGCTGGCAAGGAGCACAGCCTGCCACAAGATGGTTTTCATCACCTTGTTCAAAATAAGTCTCCTAATAAGGATGCCCTCAAGCTAGTTTTGTGTGCCCAGGTATCCTTTCAATGGCTTTGCCACCTGATCTCAGTGGTGGGACAATCGGATTCATGCCTTGATTGAATGCAGAGTCCAGACCCAGCTGAGTGTCCCCAAGCCAGGAACTTGGAGCTTTTGTGCTCTGAGAGCATAGAGGTACCCCCATATCCAGGCACAAGAAAATTATACAAGTGATGTGCTAAGCTACTCTGCCTCCATAGAGGTCTTACCCTTCATCCCTCCCACAGATGAAAGACTAAAATTTCACTGCCACTATGTTCTTGTGTTGAGCACATCAATCCAGTCACTAATCTTGAGTTTTTCTCTTCTACCTATCAAAATAAAAGCTTAGTAATTTTTAGTCTTAAATTATATTTCCCTTTTTTGCTAGTCTTTCCTGCATCCTATAACCTTTTCCACCCCAGTGGCACTTTCCTATGCTTTTCCTTGATATCTGTAACTGAACAGAAAATGTATGTGAGTCCACTATCTGCAACAGCATCTTTATGTCTAATTGACTCATGATTCTTTTTGGATCCCATCTTTTTCTCTGACCCATGACTGCTAACACCTTCTGTAATAAATTTATCTAATTCTGGAGTGTGGGTGATTAAAGAATTGGTTATGAAATACAGCTTTTTAATCAAAGTCATTGCTTCAGATCCACTCCTTGTTACACAGGGCTGGAGTCCATCTGGAGGAATTATATTGTCACAGGTTTAAGGGAATAAACTGTCTTCTCTACATAGATGGTGGGAAAATGTTTCCCTGTGTATAAACTCTAAGGCATCCACAGCAATATTTATATCAGATTAGATGTGTTGCTGGAAAAAAAAAAAGCAAATCAAGCCACTCAGAAAAAATTACCCACCAGAGTTAGACATCATGTTAGAGTATATGGTTCTCTTTTAATTCAAGTAAATCTGCTTCCTGCCTACCTCAGGTTTACTTAAGCATTTACCAAAAACTCATCTAGACCTGTCCCCTAAGGAAGGTGTGTCTTTACTTCTAACCAAAATTATGATATTTTGATACATATTGAATTCCACTTATAAACTCAGCCATTAAAATTCTATTCAACTCAATGAAAATCAATTCTACTCTTCATGTTTTGAAATTACATAATTTCTGTGTATACACTCTAATCTTCTTGGAAACACCATAGCACTTTTCTCTGTATGAAGCTATAAGATAATATAATCTCTTATAATCATGAGCAATACAGCTTTTATGTCCTTGATACAATATATCAAAGAAGGAGGAGAAGATAGAACATGATCTCTTTGAAAAGAAAAGTCTGAATTACATTTTCATTATTTTTTTCACAAAACTAGTAACAGGCTGGTTCATGTTCTGCTTCAGTAACTTCTCATGAAAAAAACACATTTAAAAACTGATGAGTCTTTTTCCTTTTCATATTTGTTTTTTCTGTCTGTGAAGCTTTAAGAAATGAATTTCATAATGAAATTATTTTCTCTGTAAAGCTAAGAATTTGAAGCTAATTTTATCTTGCCTACATGATGATTTGATCATAAATATCTAGCTATTATGTTTCAATGGCCAGTCAGATTTAGTATATAAATATTAATTCATTCACAACTTCTAGCAGATTTTTAAATAGCAGTATGTCAAAAGAATTTGGAAAATAGGTACTTTTGCAAATGTTAAAGTTATATCAGAATTGGTTTTTTACTGTTAACCATGCTGCAAGAAGCAAATATAGCTAAAAATAGCACAGCACTGGATTTAGAGTGAACTGTTTTATTGCCTCATGGTAGCAACAGGGGACAGCGGCATCTGGGAGAATCTAATCATGGGAGAAAAAAAGGTCTTTTGTTTCTGGGGGTAAATCAAGTCACATGGTGCCTAGAAGTGTTTAAAGTATTGAAGATCCAAATTGGTCATAGGAAAGTCAGTGGTTTTCAATTGGTCTCCGGGGTTTTACCAGTGTCTACCATTGCAGAGATGGCAGAAATCAAAAAACACGTGGCTTCTCTGAAGACTGTCCCTCCCTTGAAAAGGTAAATGCCAAATGTTTAGTTGCCAGAATTTCTGTATTGCCTGGGTCACCAGCTTCTACAAATATGTTTATACTTGCACCTAGATGACTCTCTGGGTGGCCGGGAGTATCTCTGCCCCCAGGGTTACGCTGCCTGTGTGACAGCAAGGGCAGCCCCACTCAGGGAAATGACAGGAGAGTGCAGCAAGGGGAGTGTAATTCCTCTCCCCAAGAGCTTTCCACGAGCAACCTGGGATGCCCAGTTTGGATTTGAGCCTTTGAGTCTCACAAGATGGGTTTCTTCTTTTATAATGCCATTGTTTTAATTAGTGTAAGCACTGAAATTATCTGATAGGAGTACTGTAATGACCTCAGCTAATGCACTGGTTTTTAGCACTGCATTTTAAAATGGGACAATGAATCTAGATGTGGCATGAAAATATTCCAGTAGGCATTTTATAGTATTTCTGCATAGATGAAATTAGACATTTATAGTAATTAAAATGTTCTTTTAAGACAGTAACATTCCAGTTCTCCTACCCCTTACAAGACTTATTTGTACTAGTGTTAGCTTTTACCACTATGATTGTCAAGCACGTATTTTTATCCAGACCAGAGCATGATCCACTTTTGTCTAGTTTAATCAGTCTCACAGTAGACCCCCTGACCTGCTTGCTCAGAAAAGTGAGAAAATAGAAATTCACTTGATGGTCTTGTGACCTGGAGTCAGAAATCAAATTGCAGTACCTCTCAGGAGCACTAAAATTCACTTTCAAGAAGCCATGTATTTAGAGGCACCAGCCTAAGTTCCTGTTAGAAGGTGAGACCCGAAACAAGTAACTCGTAAATAAAACAAATAAGGTTACTTGTATGCTGCCACTCCAAATTAATTTGCTTCAACAAGACAAAGGTATTTAATGGAGTTGTTTCAATTTTGGGTTTTCCTTATATAATCTGGCAGCAACTTCACAGAATTGGTTGGGAATGGGGAAAGTGGGCAGAATTGTGCAGGCTACTTGTTGAGCATTGTGCTTTCTGTTTATGTTACAGAGGATCAGTGAATAGAGTGGCCAGTTGCAGGTAGGTTGCAATGCTCTTCTTTGATTTTCACCTCTCCCATATAGTGGAAAAGACATGACATTTTAAGCTTGCTAATAAAATATTTAATTTATGGTAAATGATATATGTCCAAAGATAATGGTTTACTGACAGTGTGTCCACTCATTGAATCAGTTATGTATCTAAAGAGACATCTGCTAACCAAGGGAAGAATTAGAAATATTTAGTCTTGTTCACTGTGGGATAGCAAACATCAATCAGTAGATCTGATCCAGAGTAAACTGCAGTGATTTTTTTCCATGCAGAATTTAAAAGTCAAATACCCACCCTCTTGATTTTATGGCGGTAAAGATACACTATTGTAGAAATTAGTTAAAGTATCTATGGAGTAAGGCAATGATGTCAATAAGAGTGTCAGAATCTAATCACTGAACACTAAATAATTAGAAGTGAGATCATAATGAAATTCCTTTCTGCCTCCAGGTGGCTATTTTTTTTTCTGTAACCTTTTTGTTACATGCTAGGAATAAGATGTAAATAAAACAGGCAAAGGCATTAAGTTGCATTACAACTGCTTTTAACTTTAATGACATTCCTTGGATCAGAAATAACCACTGTTACTTACAACTTGACCTCTTTGATCTGGCAATAACTTAGCCCCTTAAGTTAGAAAGTAACACAGTCAATTACACTCCTGCACTGTTTTTAGCAAGGAGACTCGGCCTTCCTAATGCAGATTCAATGAAATTGATAATGTTTGCCTTAATTTTGTTTTTGCATAAGTAGAGTGGCAAGTGGTTTCATTTATGCTTTTTAAATCAAAGATGAAGTAAGAATATGCTTTCTGATTCATTGACTAAACTTGTAGGACATTATTTCAACTAACCTTCTCTTATTCCAGTGTTACTTATATGCCTACTCTCTTTGCTAAATATTAATATTTAATGATGATACTTAATCTGGAAATGTTGAAGTCCTATTTCTGGCATGTTCTGGACGACAAATTTGAACATTTGTATGTACTTGTCTTAAATGTCCATTAAAAAACGATTTTTGATCTTAACCCAGGAATGAAATAGTGTTAAGGCTACTAGATTCTGAAATATTTTACTTCCCATAGAGAGGTGTGAAAGTCTGTCCAACAGATGAGCTGGGTCCCGTCCTGAGAAGATCAATCTCTTTTTTGTTTGCTACTAAATGCCAGGCATTTTAGTGTGTGGATATATGTGAGCAAGAGTAACATCTTAGGAGTAGTTAAAGTCAATTATTAAGTGTTGGATCTGAACGAAGGGCTAGAAATGAGCTGATTAATGACACTTTATTTTTATCACAGATATGCACAGCTACTTCATAATGGGCAGACTGCACTATTTGTTCTAGAAGTATTTTATAGATTAATTCTTGACTAAATTTTTTTACTATTATTTTCTTAATTCTGATGTTAAAATGGGAATATCAAGCACACTTCGCACCATCACAGGGCTGAACATAATGTGGAAATATGAGTTAAAGTCTTTTCCGCGCAGCACCCCCTTGAAACGGCAGTGGTCCCTTGGACTCCCTCGCCTCAGCCTCTGAAGGGGAGACTTAGACCTGCCTGTATCCTTTACTGACAAAAGTCCCTTTTGGTGTGTTCATTGAACATCGTGTTTTAAAACTGCAAGGAAAATGCCCAACAATCAGAATGGACACTGACACAGAAAGTAAACACTTTACATGTCACTTGATACCCAGGGGTTACATATGGGCAGGTTGGCAGCTGGGAGGGCACAGCTCCTTTCTGGGGGCAAAGGATCACTTCTTTCCCAGCAAGAGCCCAAATCAGTATCAGCTGTATTCATGGAAAGGCTTACATGAGTATATACCAGCACAGTGTACTGGTATTTACATATCAATGATGTGTCTCACCTCTCCCATAGGTGAAAAATATGCAGAAAAAGAGCTACATGATGAATTCAGATATTACCAGGGGCGTGTTGAAAATGTGTGAGTGGTGCATTTATGTTACAATAAGTACAGATAAGTCCTTGTGATTTGCGTCCTACAACATATTTTTTTCCTTGCAGCCTGGCATGGTTATTTGCATTATGATGAGAAATCTTTCAGAAACTCAATATTTCAATCACATTTCCTACCTCTTTCTGCCTATCTGGGATTTTACTTTTTCACTCACTTCTCACCAAATGAACCATGAGACATTATTCCTCTAAGCTACTGCCCATAAAAGAACCCAGAGATCTCCTTTCACCTTCTGTGCTGCAGCTCAACTTCAGGAAAGTTTCTCAAGGCTGTGTGAGCTACCAGGTAGCTATTTCTGTTTTCACTTTGTTGAAAAGCTGTCAAATAGGGCCACCGAGCACCTTCTTTCTCCATGTTCTGTTACAAGTCTGTGTCTCTTGATGTAGAGCAGAAAAGGATTATTTTACACATACAAGGTAATACTTTGTAGATGCCCTGCTTACATCCACCTTCTACTGTGATAAAACATAGGAGTGGATGAAGATCCTCAAAACTACACATGGTAGCTAGGACACCTTAGCAGCCTTCCCCTTACAGAGCATGATCATACAGTTGCTAAGTTATCCCTGCCTATATACTTGGTTCTGCAGATGGGGACAGGAATGCTTCACTCTGCCAGCCCTCTGTGAAACACAGATGGAGCCCACAAAACAGGAAGGAAACCCTCCTGTCTTTCAGATCATCTCCAAGGAGGCAAAATATGTGTGGGAAGCATGCAGAGCTCATTAGAGACGGCAAGGTAGTTTGCCACGAGGAGCAGGGGATAATTTTCTGGTGGCAGAAGAGAGAGTTTTTGTGAGAAAAGGGAAAAAAAATCTGCGTGGGAGGAATGTAAGTGGGAGTCCAGGCATGTTTGCGTTCTGCAGACTCTTGTTTTAGTTTGTGGAAGATACTAAACTTCAAGTAGAGATTAAAGGAGGGAAAGACCCAATAAGGTCCATAGATCAAGCAATAAAAAAGCTGCTTCCTTTAGAAAGATAAAGCAACTATCAGGCTTCAAATATAGAGACTTTCTGCTTCTAAGGACAGTAATTTTCAACACTATTAAGCACTGGCCAGATCCCAGGACTTCAAAATTAAATATGGGGTTTTGACACTTTCAAAAGTTGGTTTATTAATAAAAGGGACCTGTGTTTTGTCTCCTACTCTTGAAGAGGACAGAAAGGCTTTGATTAGCTATTGTGACCAGCCAAGGTTTAGAAAAAAAATATACAATCCAACTCATAGTTGGACTGCTTCTCTGTGTCTGCCTTTAGAGTGATTTCAACTCTGACTCAGATTTCCAATTATATTACAGCTGGAAGGATAAAACACATCAGTGAAAGCAGAACAAAACTGCAGAGCAACCTGAGGACAATAAAGTAGCCAAGCCACAGGGAATGAGAAAGAAATTCACTAATAAAAATATAAGCTGTTATGAAGTGACTTTCAGTCCAGCTTCTCAGAGCAAAATGCACATTTCTGTTTTGCTTTTAATCTGGAAGGAACTGAGGGACTAAGCATTGAAATGACATAGCAAAAGGGCAAATGCAGAGAAACGTGTTGTAAACGTGGAACAAAAAGAGATGTCATTTGCTGTGGAAAACTATCAGAGGCATGTTGAAAGGCAATTTTCAGTGGTCAAGCTATACTATATTTCTTATTTGCTTTCACTTTTTACTGGAAAAAACCCTTCCTTTTTCTGTATTTCTCTAAGAAGTACAATTCTAGAGGTAAGAATGGTAAATTTGGGTTATTGGAAATATTTAACATTTATTTTGATTTCTGCTTCAGGATGTCATGTAGGAATGGGATAAATAAAATTTTAATTAAAAAAATTAAATCCTTTATGCAGAAAAGAATTCAATATGACACTTTGACATTAGAATTCCTTCACTTATTTTTCTTTTTTTCTTTTTGCAATAATATTCACCAAAATCCACACAGTTCAGCAAAGTATTTTTAGTTTTGTCAGAATGGTATTCTCTGATGGAAACTAGTTTGCTTAAAATTTTTTCTGACTGGCTCAATTTCAAAGTCATATATCTAATACTATCCTTCTGCTAATGCAGAATTGTCCCCTGCAGTATATTTTATCAATGCTTTGTCCAGTCTTGCTATAAATGTCTCAGACAATGAGACTCCCACTGAAAGATTACTCCGTAGTCTAATAGATCTGTCAGGAAGATTTTCCTGAAACTCAGACTATATTTTCCTTGTCTTAATTTGGGATGTCGTGGAGCAGCTCATGAAAAGCAAGTGTAGTAAATCACTTGAACCAGATGGTATTCATTGGGGGGTTCTGAAAGAAATAAAGTGCGAAAGAGGGAAGATACTGGCAATAAATCATAAAAAATAGCAGCTGTTCCTTTTAAAAGGGAAAATCCAGCCTGTACTTAGAATAAAAATTATTATTCGTTTTTTTAACTGAATAAAAGATCAATTTCAAGAATTGCAACCTGATGAGCTTAATCTCAGCTTCAAGGAAATCTACTAACAATCTAACTATAGTCCAAGTATTAGATGATTATAATTTTAGACCAAACTGTGGCATCTCCCACAGGGGTAAATAATGGTTCTCTGGTGTGAGAGAAATCTTTGGAAGAAAACCAGCCATAATTGTGTAGGAGATCTCACTCTAGAAAAATTCATAACTGAATAGCTTTAACATTCCTGGATTTTTAAAACAGCTTCTGGAAAGGAGTTTCCAAAAGAGGGTTTCATTGGAGAGGGAGTTTACTATTACTAAGCTGGATAATCTAACTGAGGGCTCCCAATGCTAATGGGAGCCAATGTCTCAGGAGGCAGCAGGGAAAGAGTTTATCACACCAGGTGTCCGAACCTGCAGTAGTAATGTAATGTCTGTCATGATGAGGTATTTATTTCACTTTAAAATGCAATGTGCTTACATTACAATAGGCAGAGTGAAGGAAATAAACCTAGTAAATGGAACATGAGTGAGTAAAGATTTGTGATGGACACCAGGTCTCGATGGCAACCCTTTCTTGTCCCTGGCCTCCAAAAGAACTTTTATCTCAGCTAGTAACAGCAGGAAATTCAATGCATCCTGCTCTACTTTGGATAAATTTTCGATCAGTGGAATTTAAATAACAAACAAACCTCTCTCTGTGAAGTTTCTGTGAATTATTTCATAGTTAACTCTAAATGTGGCACTACAAGGGCATATTTCTGTTCTCTTAAGAAGCGTGTATTTGTATTACAAAGCAAGAGCAAGACAAATTGGTATTTCCATATAGAGATAAAGAATTACATTTATTATTATTCAGATCTTATCTCCAATTATGTTAGAAATTTAGCAGGTATTCCTGGGGCTTGAACCACCTGTTGAGAAAATCTCCCTGATTATTGTTGCATGAGCAAGTTATAGGAACAGAATTGTGAACAGAGATAGCAAAAGCAGTCAAAGAAAGAGAAGCACACACAGCAAAAAGCCGCTGGGAGTCATGTAAAAAGCCGAAGAGGACTGACAGCTTTAAAAGAGTCATTCATTCATGTGAATGCTTTGGGCAAGGAAAGGTAAATTATTTTTTTATTTCTGCTGTGTCATTGTGGTGCCTACTTGGTTTGTTTGGATTTGCTCTCTTTAGGTCTCATTCATGGTCGCTCCATACATTCTGTCCTGATAGACCCATGTCAGGAGGACCAAACATCAAGGGTATCTGCAAAACTTCCTTGCTAACATTCATTTTATCTTTTATAGTCATCACACATTCAGCCCTGGCAGCTCTGGCTGCTTACATATCCAATCTGCATTTGCACTAGATAAAGTCTAAGCCTCCGTAGAAAATACACTGGAATCTCTGTATAGAAAGATTGATACACAGTCTACAGATAACCCAGGAGGATATAGCTGAAGGCCTGTTTTATTCCTACGGAAGGGGGCTTGGGTAAAGAGGGATTCTTGCAAATACTGACCCCACCAAAACTTTTCCTCAAGAAAACCTGAAAGGCTGCCTCAGAGACAGTACCGGCCCTGTTCCTACAGCACAAATTGTAATTGTGGTTAATTTGACTGCAGAAGGAGTGCAGAAATCCATCCAGGCATGTAAGGATTACTACTAAACCTTTGGAAAAAATTTCATATCCTCTTAACTAGAAATGTATCCTCAGGTTTTTCTTATTACAAAGTCCATATTGTACAACAGTATTTTTTACTGTCCAAAATATTCATTGAAAGACTATTTCTTACAGCTCTCCTCTGGCTGAAGAAACCCTTATTTCACAAGTACTTTGGCATAGCACTGCAATATTTTACACCTGCCTGTCCTTTTACAAAGTGACACATCTACAGACTCTCACCACAGTTGAGACTCTGTCCCTGTATTACCTTGGATTAGGATTCCTCTACAAACTAACAATCTCAGGCAGCTAACCAAGGCACTCTTCCCACTACTAGCCGATGCCCAAATGCAAATCTCTTTAAGTAATAAATCCAAATTCTGGGCCATATCCCACATAAATCTCAGTGCATTCTGCCTGGATTTAATAGTATTGGCACTGAAATCCATATGCAAGGGGATTGGACGTAGTAAAGAAGTGAATATGTTCCATTTTTGTGATTTCTCAAAAAGATGGCTAAATCTTAAGAAAAACAAAACAAAAGAAAAACAAACCTACCCCCTAACCCCCCCAAAAGAAAAAAGTCCCTAAGGAGTGACAGTTTCTTTTGCCAAGTGTAACAATTCACACGAGTCACCTGAGACAGGTATGCTCTGTGGTCTTTGTGCAGTCCTAGTGCCTTGATCTTCACAAGTGAGAGACGTACTGGAGTGCTCCTTATGCTGCTCACACATAGGTTTCTCTCCAGTCTGTAAGGGCGTGCAGCTCCTGCAAGGTCAGGAGGCAGCCATGGTTTACTCTGTTGCGAAGACTAAAAAGTGCCCTACAAACCAAAGATACAACAATCACAATCCAGTTTGATCCTTATTTTTTTTCACATATTATCCTTCTGGTATTATAATTTTATGGCCTGCAGCAGAATTTGTTTGATATGCAGTGGGCTCCCAGAGCATCATCAAAGTCTGAAGTAGCCTCTGACCAAAAGCTGTTTTTAGGAGACTATGAAGCCACTCACCCCAAAACTTTGAGATCAACTTAGAAATCATGATTTCTTAAAATACAAGACATTAGTTTTGGTTTGCATTCCTCTTCCTTTGAGGTTTGCAGTTTTACAGAGTAATCCCTATATTGTGAGTGCTGCAGAGGCCTCTCTTTTGCATTGTTGTAAGAACTACTGTAGATGTAAAGAATTTACCATAAAATAGTTTTTGTTCCCTGTAAGGATTTTTGCCATTAATTATGCTCTACTTCTCAGAGGTGCTATCATAGAAAGCAGTACACATATAAAACAACTGGTAATTAGTTCTTTTGGGCATAAATGGGTTCTTCCTGGTGTCTAGATCCACTGCAGGCTATTGAAGATGATATAGAGTCATACTGCCAATTTCAATTTAGAACTAAATTGTTCATATTGGGTTGTGTCACTGCCTTAATAATTAGCATAATTTTACTCTTCTACTTTGCCAACATATTACTACCATGATACAAAAATGTGTTGCTTCATGTATCTTTGAAGATTTCTCCCAGAGTTGTCCCATTGTTTCCTTCCAGGACAGGAAGTATTGTCTTGCTATAGTTGGCTTGGAGTACTGCAGTAATGAGGTCCTATCAGAGAATGGTTCACTTCCACTTAATTTAGAGCAGGGTCTCAGACCGAAAACTCTCCAGAGTTAAACATACAATACACAAATATGGTGAAGACATCACCACTTTCAAAGACACAGAAAAAACCTTTGGTTAGCAAAAAAAAGATAAAGACCTCCAATATAGGGATTATATGACGTGAAAGGAAAACATTATGCTTTTTCTCCCCTTTTTGTAGATAAAACATTAGTGGATAAAATAGGGGATCATATTCCTCTTTTGAAAAACTTACTACTTAGAGATTTGAAGAAAAATCAATGTGACATTTGAATACACTTTGAAGTTCTTTCACAGCTTGAAACTTCACAACTTTTGTCTCTCCCTTTCTTTATCAACTGTATTCATTACATTTCCATATAAAGCAGCCTTCATGTTAAATACCACCTCTCTTCCTCTTGCTCTTTTCCTCTTCCTTGCTCTCTCTTCCCCCCCCACCCCCGACACTTTGCTCTCCAGGAGTACTGAACGCTTTCTCTCAAAGGTAGCAACACACCATTCAATTAAAGCTCCAGCCTTTGTAAGGACTGATAATAACTTTGATCGCTGCATTTGTATAATTAAGGGACAGGCCTCTGGTTTAAAGGGGCTCCTCTTTCACCTTTGAAACAGCGAGAGCATGATGAGTTTTCTGCGGCACCAGCACGGTAGGAAAGTCCCAGTCTCCTTTGGTGTCACATCTATCTGCGTCCCCCAGCCTGCTCGTCCCTGTCCCTAGGACAACGATTAGGCAGCCCTCCCGCTGGCTGCAGATGGAGTGAAGCGGAGCGATAAGGCAAGCTGCCTTTCTCTCCTGCCTCAGATCGGCAGAGGGAGAGCTCTTCTTCACAGGCAGCCCAAGTGTAAGCCGTTTAAACAAGCGTGCAGGAAATATTGGGGTAATTACCAAGCACAGGGAGGGGGTCTCCGGCTGTCAGCAGCATTGAGAATGGATTCGAAAACTCGCTCAGCAGATTAATTGATCCTTTTTCTGCAGCCCGTCTTTTGAATAATTCTCGCAGCAGCACATAGCCAAAAGTTGGGAGAGTGCAGTGTGCCGAGGAGAGGCATCCTCACCCACAGACGTGCATATTTACTAGTGTCTGCGTCAGACTTTCTTCTCCACCAAAGCATTAAGAATTTTAGCGATAATTCATGCTTGGTAAATTTGTTTTTTTGTAATAAGATCAAGCCCACAAAAGGAGAATAAAAAGCAGTGCCGGCTGTGCTTCCTTATCAGCGGTGATGCCAGCTAAGTGCTCTGATCACAGGAAGCTGCTCCAAGGTGCTCTCGCCTGCTACTTAATTCAGTTTATTTAGAAAAGAGTTCACTGCGGTTTTAATTTGCAGTTTCGCACCAGCAAAGCAGGCTGCCAGTTCAGTGGAGCAGTGGTGACCAGCAGGCCCCCACGGAGGGCGGACAGGCTCCTCTCCATCCCGGCAGGCCACTCAAGTGGAACACCAGCCAAGCGGCAGGTTTGTTGCTGGGAAGATGAGGACCAGCCTCTCGGTCCCGTCTGCCCCTGCCCTCACTCGTCCCAGCTGGTGGAGGAGGGAAACTGGCAGCGAAGACCTTGATGCTGTACCCACTTCTCACATTTGCCTGGCAAAGGATGCACCAACAGGAGGGAAATGGTGTGTGGCTCATTCATAGAGGTGCACGTGTGTCTCCTCTATAGCTGCATTAGCACATTAGCGTGTATTTTGTGCCTAAAGCAGAGACGTATGGGAGAGGAAGGAGAAATTCCAAGAGCTATGATATGTTGCTCTCCTGGGTGACTAATATTAATTGCTCATTTAAGGAAACTAAAATAATGTTCCGTGATTTAGATGCTGTGCTGCAGAGAGAATTTCAAAACTCTTTATTAGCACTGTCCTAGCAGCTTGAGATAAAGTAAGTGTCAAAAATGTCCTGTTCTAATTTTGAATACCTATATTTGCACAGAATGATCTAGTATCTTGGCAGTTTCTGTCAGAGCACCTTTCAATTCAGACTCCATTTAGTCAGCACACAAAGTAAATTGCTATCCTACTAAAATACAGTGAACAGAGCAATTAAAATCCATTTCTGTGATGGTGTCAGCTCCTTCATACAGGACTAGAAAGATATTGTAGAAGGTCTCTTAAAAGCAGAAACGTACAAGTTACTGTGTGTTTTCCCTGTCTCCATTTTTTCCCACCTTCACCAATATTATTGGTACATCTGTGAGTGTCATATTGCTCACTCACACAATACAAAGGGCCAGACTTTTGCAATTAAATTGAAAACATTTGTATGAGGGAAAGACATTATGTGGGTTTCAAAGACCAAAGATTTGCAATTTGCAGCCGAGCAGATATCTGATCTGCCACTAACGTGTACGCTTTTCTTTTGCAGGCACACAAACAGACATCTGCGTGGAAAGTCTGAAAGTGCTGGCATACTCAGGGTCACACTACAAGGTCCTGTATTCTACATAATGTTCTCAGTAACCCTTATGTCTTTTCTGGTGTCAAGAAATTTTTAAATGGAAAATTCTATTTAGTGTAGGCAGATAGATTTAAGAAAATTGCTGGGACTACTGTGACTACGTTCCACTACACTTACATCTTTCTATCCTATAAAATGGTGAGAAACATGTCTGGCTGATTACCCAGGGTCTCCCTCAAGTATTCTCATGTTGTGATCCACAGGTCTTATATTCCTTCAGACTTGGATGTCATGACAGAGTAAAAAGAATCACAAATCTCATTTGGTGCTACAGAATTTCACCTGTATTTGCACTACATTGCAAAACAGAAGGATCCAGCTTCACCCCATTCAACTGCGCCCCATCTTACACCCAGGTTTACCCTTATATCCCAGGGACTGGGGTGCCTACAGAATGAGAAATCACAGGTTATCTCTTTTCCTGCTTGTCTTTGGCCATAGTTTGGTTGTTGGTGAACAGTAAAGGTAGCTGTCTGCTCAGGCAGAGGGCTGAGGATCTCTCGGCCACTCAAGCTAACTCAGAGGGTAGTGACAGTCAGAGGTCTTGGCTTCCTATGGCAACCACAGACCAGGAAAGCACAGAGAAGTACCCTTAAATGCACTAAGCACTAGTCTTATAGAGACATTTGCAACAGGTCAGTGGGGAAAATCGCTTTAGTTGTACATTGTTTAAAATCCACTTCTCTGTGTCTGTGCAAATGACTGTTTACTAGTAAATACATTCCTAGACCCCAGAAAGTGGATGGTGGTATTGCTGTGCTGAGGGGCTTTGGATGCACCTGTACTGCTGACACGTGGGAGCCAGTTTTGTTTTGAAAAGAACAGTGTATCTGCAGCTTGCAGTCTGTCAAAACGTATGTGACAATAATATCCTACTGTAAGTGTATATGGTATAAAGGAAACCTTTGGTACAGTGCATGTTCTTGAAATTAATCTATAGCTCCTGAAATGTACCCGTTCTGAGAAGAAACAAGGCTTGAAAGCACTCCAAAGAACCATGTTGACACCACAGCTGCTGTTTTTAATACCCCACTGTGCAGGGTAGCATCCTGAAAGAGACTGAAAGCCTCTGTCCATCTACTCATGCCAGATCTAAAGCAGGTGGCTGTTAGAGCTGTCTTTTTCCTGTTGCCAGGCTTTCTTTCGGGGACCTATCACAGAGCCAAGGGCAGTCTCCAGTGGGGCTTGCACCAATTGTTTACTCTATTTATATTTAGCTAATTAAGTGATAATCATAAAGTATCAGGACACATGTGAAATAATAATTATTACTCACAAAGCACGAACTGAGCAAATTATTTGTTTCTTTTGTGTGTGCTCAAAGGCTGTAAAACTGCTGATGGAAAGTTGCTCAGTTCACCTTGAGCTGTAATTTTGCAATCAAAACTGGAGCAATAGACAGAATGAGTTTGGTTGACAAAAAAACCCAGAACTTTGTTTTCAGGGAAGCTATATATCAAAATTTTTTGGGCTAGACTCAGCTGTGATGTCAATAATGTTTTTGAGTTGCCTATCAATGTTAAGTGCTGGCAGGGCCACCGCTGGTCACAGGAGAGGTTAGGAGGTTATTGGTATGGTTTTAGTTGTGCAGCAGTGGAGATGTGTGATGGTCTCCTGGTGTGGCTGCTTCAGAGGCAATTTCAGGAAGTAAACCAGGAGGATGTGCCACACCATGGACTTATCCCCAAATTATTCTGTGATGAGAGAGGAGTACTGAAGTGAACTGCACAGCAACGTGTTTTGTTGTGACAGTGTCTGCATGTTGTCATGGTGGTTGATCTTTTGTGTTCAGGCCTTTCATATTGTCAGACCAGGTTAAATAAAATGAGGTTCTTAGTACTCCTTGAGTGAACAAATAATATTAAATGTGGTAGGATACACCTAACTTACATTCTCAAACTTCTTTGTATAATCAACAAGGTTCTAAAGGCACTGCTTTTAAATTTTTAGCAACACTTTTATACCTCTGTAGTCTCAGGTCCATTCCCAGAGTTAAATATAGCATAGCACGAGATTCTCAGCACTGACAGTAGCAGGACCACCAGCTGGAAGCAGTGCAAAAGACTCTTTGAAAGGTGGTAATTTGCAACCTCTTTGTATGGAAATAACATTCCATTTCTTTTTCCTTTCCTCTTCTGTGGTCTCTTCATAGTCTTGGAAGAAGGAACTGAGGAAAGATTATGTCAGAGATTTATTAAATCATATGGGATATATAGAGGATGAATAGGGATCAGCTGTTCACTGATCCCTTCCAGTACAAGACTCAAGCCTGTGTGGTCAGATGGCAAACTCAAAACAAAATTTTACATGAGAACAAGGGACAACTGTGCAAATTCTTTGTAGAGATTTGTCAAGGAATATTGAATACAAAGACTCTGAACTACAGAGAAAGTAGCCTGTCACTGCAGGCTTCTCTGTCCTTATGTAATTCCTCAGGCACCTAATGTTGGATGGTATCTGAGATGGAATCCTGTACTAGATAAACTTTGTCTTGGACCCAAAAAGGGTTCTTATGTTGAGCCTTTTTATTTTAATCTCTTTCTTGTGTTTTGTTTTAGAATGCTCTTTGATGGGATTTGGGAAGTTCTGATTGTATGAGAGAGCTGTTGCAGGAAGATCAACTTCTGCAGTGATACAAATGTGTTGGGCTTTAGTTTTAAATGAGGAATTATTAAAATTCCTTTCATCTATATTAAATATTTTATGATAAAAATAAGAAGAAAGGTTCTTTTTCTATTTGACCTTATGTTATGAATTCAAATTAGATGAGTTCTATTTTTTTAAATAGAGGAGATAAGACCATAAAGCCATTTAATTGCATTGTTTGCCATATTTCTTTTCCCTTTTACTTCTAAATAATTTATTGGCTGAAGTTACTCTGTGTGAGGGCCAAAGGCACCCTTTCTCAAGCCAATGAAAACAACTATCCATGATTGTTATTGCTTTAGATAACTGCCACAGAATATAACCAATCCTGTGTGCATGGCAACTATTTTAGAGACATCTTAATAGAAAGTATGTAGAAGGATATACAAGATGGATGGGTGAACTGAAAAGAACCAAGTCTTTCAGTCTTTTTGCATGGGATGTTTAACTCACTGACAGTTGAGGTTGGAGCTATATTGTGAAAATGAGTTTGCAGGATTGAGACCCTAGCTAACAAACTGTGCAGAATTAAAAAAAAAAAGTCAGGCTTCATTCTGGTATAATCAAATTAAAGTAAAATATGAAGCTGACTTTTAATGGCATCAAAAGTTTCAAAAGTAAAAGAGAAAAAAAAGAAAAAGATGAGGGAAGAAAATGAAGGAAAAAAAAAGCAGAGGCAATCAATTTAACAATCAGAAAAAACTCCCCACAATTTAGCAAGGAGATGCTTTTTATTTTAAAGCTAGCTTGAAAAGACTGATGCATATCGTTCAAATGTGTACTTGGTAATTTTTTCCATTATCATAGTGTCTGTCTCTTCAATCATGCAATGCAAACTTGTTACTTAAGATTCAATGGCTTGTTTAAAAGGACACACTCAGTTTTGTGGGCTTTTTGCAGTGGCTCATACAAAAACGTGGAGTTTTTGAGATATCCCTGGACCAGAAGGCCTGCTTCTTTAATGTAATGGATAGTCCTTTTGCCTCGTTTGTGTTTGAATGTGGCTGCCCATCCAACTCCTCTCTTCCCTCACCCCTGCCTCTGCTTGGATCATCTCCAGTTTCAATTTCAAGTGTCTGTGACAGCTATCTCAGGTAAGCACTGCCTTCCAGTGTACTGCTGGCTCACTGCAGACAGAAACACAGGGGGGAAAAGAAAGATAAGGAAAAGGGCAGGACAGTTTGAAAGGAGTTTTACCTTTACTTTTATGTGCAGTTGAGGGTTATTTGTAGCAGTAGTACACATAACATTTTTCAGACATGTTAAGTCATCAGCAATGGCTTTAAATTTTACCACACAACTTGATGTAGAAACCCTGTTCATGTGTTTTACATGCTTGTAAACTTCAAACCACCTTGCTGCAAAAATACTGGGGTATAGGTAGGACAACAATCACATAAAAATTTGACAGAGTACCTCTAGTGAAGTCCTAAGTCCTTGCTGGGTACCGTTTTACTTTCAGAGAAGTCTCACTGAATTTTCCTGTTGGCAGGAATGGCCAGTAGGTTTCACCATCTTTTCTGCAGGAAAATTTTGCAAAGGGTGGAATCAGAGACAGCAGCATTTAAATGTTATCAAGTTGTTTTGTCTCTACTGAAGAACACTTAATTGAAACACAGATTTTCAGAAGCAGGGGTTTTTTGCCTGGCTCACAGACACTGAGTTCCTATTTCTACTTGGTTTAAATAGGCAAAATAATGAGTGAATACTGTTTAGGAAAGGGGAAAGCAACAGTGGCAACCACAGGAAGCTATCCAATTTCATACTCAAATCTTCTGGTCTTTGGTCTCTGTGAGGCTGGAACTTTCAGTCTCCATCATTGTGCCATATCACACACAAAATAATCCAAAATAAGTTGAAACAAGTCAAGTTTCCTTTACCTGCAGGCCTAAAACCTAAAGATGCATTGTTCTGGACATTTCAGAAAATAACCCTCTGCTTTATAAAACGTACCTCCCAGCGAAGGGTGTTATGAGGTGACTCAGCAGTCCCTGTGCCTCTGCTTTTTATTCAGCAGAGCCAGACATCCCACAGTGTCTGCTTTGGGCCAAATAGTAGGGGAATCAAGCTTAAAGGGTATGCACTTAGGGCTTAGAAAACTATTTAGGTAAACACTAGCGATCTATCTCCTCATGTAAAAGCAAGATAATGATAATTAGACTGAACAGTACATCTTTTCCACTCCACCAGCACCAAGTACTTAAATCAGTTGGGATCCTGATGTGCTGCTAAAGAGCTTAGTCTGCCCAGTTTATGCTTTTTATTCATAACTTGCACCTTTATGCAGAGGTGATAATTTCCTAATAAATAGTGAATTCAACCACATTATACCTGTCAGAAAGTTGCAAATACCTAGAGACACAATTATATGAGAATGATTGTGTATCCTCCATTTTGGGAAAAAAATAGTGTGTGCCAGATTAATGAGGTTATGAGTAAGTGAGCAGAATAAACCAGTAAAATGTAATTAAGCCATTTAGCACTCCATAAAAACAGGAACACATAAAAAAGTAATGCAAACCACAGGGTGCAGTTACTTACCAGCCCCAGTATGTCAATAGGACTTAAAGGGGCACTCTTTTTTTTTCACTTTCTAGGCAAAAAAAGTTCAAATCACTTTGGCTTTTAAAGTTGTCCATCCATGTCTCATCCCCATTGTATGTTATGCTCTCCCCTCTACCTGTTTCCCCACTTTAATGTTTTCAGCAGGAGGATGAATTTTTTAAAACCATTTGAGGTTTTTTCACCCTTTTCATCTGCAGATATTCCCACTTCTTCAGCAATTGTTACCATGTTCTTCCTTAGGTAGCAGGAAATGTAATATACCAACCAAAATTGCTGGTCTGTGATATACTTTGGTTTTTTTGCTTCTGCAAAAAGTTGCTTCATTAGGAATGCCTAGAAAACTAAGCCCTAGGAGGCACAGAACTGCATCTAGAGACTGTGAAAGAGAGTTAATATGTGCTCATTTTATGGCTGAAATAGGATCTCAGAGATAACCCACACCAGCTGCAGTTCAGCAAGGATATTTTCATTGCAGAAAACAGACATTTCAAATAGTTGTTATCTACCAAAGGTGGTGAAAGTAGATTTTCATTATGCATAAAGCCATTCTAAATGCCACAATGTAAGAGGAAAGGGATCAAAGGGAGAGAGCTTAACATGCTTGCAGGGTCTGTTAGATTCCCTCTAGTGGCTGATCTTCTAAAATTTAATAAAATACTATTGCCAGGAGCTAATGCAAATATAGTCCCTCATTTAGCTGAAGTGGTAGATGTTCAGATCATGAAGATGATACCTGTGGGGAATCACAGTAAGGCACAGGAACAGAAGAGGCAGGAGGGGGGAACTAGTGTGTTAGCAGAGAACTGCATCCAGAAAACAAACTCCTGGAAGAGACAGAGGATATGATGTGCCAGCAGCAGCTTGACGAGACACATCAATGGCTCGTATCCTACATAACATTGGATTCAGTGATGGGCTGAGGATTTACATACATCATGATAACAAATACAGAAAGCAGTGAACCTCAGTAAACCCAGGAAATTGTTTGACAGGTTCTCACAGGGAGGAATACAAACATAAAGAGGAGAGTTGGAAGTTTCTAGAGGAGAAAACAAGAACTGACCAGAACAAAAACTCTACATCCTAATGGGAATAAAATAGAGTGCTTGTAGTAAAACACCAGAATGCAACAGTAGGAGCTATTGAATGACATGAAAATCAAAGAGAAAACATAAGCAGAAACAAGGTGCTGGAGGCTAAGTATAAAATACTCTGTGGCCATGCATAGACAAGATCAGAAAGAGTAATGAAGAAATGGAATTACAACTGGTGGTGGACATAAGAAACAACATAGTATTTCTATAAATATAGTTCCTGTATGGGAGACAGAGGCAAATACAATCTTTTGCCTAATGGAGACAGGAACAGAAATATTCAGTTTTCAGAAGACTGCAACAGGATGGACATAATGCTTCCTTTTTTAAAAAAGGGAGTGAGGAATAGAGAAAAAGGGAATTAGAGACTAACAAATTGATTTTCTATACCTTAAGAGAGTATAAAGAGCTTTGCAGCACTGAGAGGTTGCCATGATAAGATACAGTAAATGTGGGTTTATCATGAATAAATCGTGTTGAAACAACCTGTTGAACAGCATCGCACCTCCAATGAGTACTGAGAGGAGGCAAAGGATCTCATATCAAGGCTTTTGGCCCATTCCCACATGCCATTCTTGTAAGCAGCCTAAGAAACTATGGCCCAGATGAAATTATCATCAGGGTGATGCACAACTGAAATCAATAACAAGGTGTTCAAAAGAGACCAGTGCAAAGTACTGTATTTAGGGCTGAGAACCACAAATGGGAACTGGGGACTAACAGGCTGCTCAGGTACACAGCAGGGTATGACTTGGGGCTTCTATCTTGCATTCTGGGGAATACACTCTGCATGTGAGCCATTAAGGCAATACTGCTATCCTCATGGGAAGTTTATGCTTTCTGTGAGGCTAGCTGTTTTGAAAGTCTTATCACTCAGTTTTAAAGAAATGTGTGGGTCAACAGGACTTGTGAGTTAGTTGTACAGGGAAAGAGGGAGCATAGTTGTCCTCTAAAGTTTCAAATTCTAGGTTATGCTGGACTTTTGAATGTAGGGGTTCCCTTGGCTTCACCTTCTTACTCATAACTTATTTTTAGTCTATGATGATTGAAAAGATCATTTTCTAATCAAATAGCCTGACCTTGTACTTACACAGACCTCTCCTGAGCTAATTCCTGTCTTACTTAAGTAAAGAAACTCTTTCAGAGTAACCTGCAAGCCTATTGCTAACATTTCTAAATTGAGTTTAGCACAGACCTTTTTAAAATTGTTTCAGTAATTAGTAGAAATGTCAACTTCAATTCTACTCTGTTTCTGAATTCTACTCTGTTTCTGATATTGTTATATTATTATCAAAGCTTTCTTTCCTATTACATAAAGACTCAGATCAAGTTATCTCTTAACCTCTTGATGATGAACTAAATACATTGCTGTCCTGGAGTTTAAAGGCTTGCTTTCCAATCCTATAATTATTCTCACTGATTTTCTCTGAACCCTCTCCAATTTATCAACATCCTTGATGAATCATATATTTCAGCATATACTCCCAAACATGAAGCTCTAATGCCAAATCCAGAATTAATATAATTCTCTTCTGCTCGCTTGCAGATTGATTGCCTACAGAAATCCTTCTGTTTATTTTTCCAGGGACAGTATTGACTCTTTTGGATGCAGCTAGGCACTTATGTACTGTTGATTATCCACTATCATTCCTAAATGCTTTTTAGAATCCCTGAAGTAAACTCCCCCTGTGCTATAAGTGTGTCCTACACTTTTTATTCCTGGATGTATTCGTTTACATGTAGCTATGTTACAGCACTAAGTGTTTGTTCATTTGTCTAACCTAGCAGGTGTTTCTGATGCACCAGCCATTTCTGTGGTTTAGCACTTCTGCACCATCGATAGTAAACACTATGATTTTTCTCTGGTGTTCCAGATCATTCATAAAATTGCTGACCAAATAAAGGCTAAAACCTGATCAGTGTAGAGCTCTAATAAAAAAATCAGTGTATCATTGATGGTTCTCTGATTTGGATCCACTAAGAATGTGTTGTGCTGCTTTTCTGTTGCTCTAAATTCTTGATCAAAATCCCACACAAGCTATCAAGTCATCTTGACTAGATGCTGTATATTGTTTTTGGCTTACTGAGAGGCTGGATGCCAGTTTTCAAATTACGCTGCTATGTGACTGAGTGAAGTCATGCTAAAGACTTGGGAGTCAATAGCAAGAGTTGTCCCATACGTGAGAAATGCTGTCTGTTGGAGGAGGGTTCAATAATTACATTTTTGTGTTGCAGTGCAGTGTTATGTAGTTCATCTTTGACTAGTTTCTGTGAAGATCAATGTGAGATTTGAGTGAATTAGTATGGGTAAGAGTTTGCAACTCAATAGCTGTAAAATTATGATAGATATATTAATATTACTCTATTGGCTTTCTAGAACATCATGCAGAGGTTTGATGGGTTTTCCTTTTGGTTTTGGCTGTTTGTTTGTTTGTTTTGTGTGGGTTTGTTGTTTTGTTTTGTGTTTTAAACTTACATTCACAACCCAGTTCTGGGTCAGGTTATGAATCTTCCTGATGTATTTCTTGTGCCTTTTTATCTGCTGGAACTTCAGGCATTATCCTCAATAGCAAATTTATTTAAATAAGGTCATCAAAAACCCACTAATATTTATGTAGTTTTATGAAGAAATATTGTATGACTTTCCTTTTTAGAACTTGAAAATTAAAATGTTTAGTTACACTGGATTAGTTTACATGCCCTGATTTTTTATTATACATATAAAATATCACCATACACTGATCTAGCTGAACTCTGAAAAGGGAAGAATTGATCATATTCTCACTCTGCAGACTGACCTGTTTTTTACTGATATCTGAGGAGTTGAGGGCCACTAAGTAAACATATATTTTCCTCTTTGAGTGTCAAAATGTAGACAGTTACGTCTATGTTTGACTTCTGCATTAAGTTCTGAGTTCTGGAAAAGTGCTGAGCATTTTCAGTTTCTTCTGAGTACTGGCAAGTGCATGCTGGATTGCATGCTGCCATCCTAGGACGCTGATAGGGACAATAAAGAGAGCATCAGCAGCATTCCTTTTTTTATTCTATCATATATAGCATGCTTGTCAAACAAAATACAGCATGGTGAGGTAATGACTGCACTGAGTGAGCAAGTTTCCAAGCAGGAGGCAATAGCCCGGCTGCTCTGTGACTGAAGCGGTTGCGCTGTTTCCAGGACCTGAGCCAGCAGCTCTCCGTGGCTCTGCCTGTGCTGTGCTGTGTGTGAGTAGCCAACCTGGGGGTCTGAAACCATCCCTGCACTGTGCCAGGCGCTCACAGCCCACAGCCTTTGCGGATTATTCATGGGCTGCTCGTGCATTGTTCTGTCTCTGTGCTGAGCCAAGGCCCCTGGGGGCCCCAGGCAGGATGCAGGTACCTTTATCAGGTGCCATACGAGCAGGGAGACGGGGGTTTGGTACCCCCTGCCTGGCAGCGGTCTGCGTGTGTCTCCGGCCAGGCACAGGCACATAATGGCACAGCTCATGTTCCGGATGGAGGAGATGAGAGGGCATGCTGAGAAAAATAATTGAAAACGAAGCTGCATTTAAAAGTAATCAAATTACTCCTTGGGATTAAATTTTTAGAGCCAAATTTTAGCCCTCCTTATTCCACAACGATGCCTTGCCGGGACTTCATAGCTTGGCCGAGCTCCATGCCTGGGGAGAGTTTACTACTTTCCTGAGTAAATAGAACATACGAGGCCAGATTCTCATTGCTTTTATGCCTAAGTAAATGCACTGCTTTTTCAATTGAGTTCTCCCTGATTTATACGTATGTCCATGAAAGAAAACAGAAAGAGAATGGCTCCACAGCTGCTAAACCCTTGCTGCTGTTATTGACTGCTCCCAGAGTGCTTAGGCAAGGCACTGGTAATGAAAGATAAGAGGACATGATTTTTTGGAGTATGATTACTTCTTCAGGGATCCTGTATCTGCTCTGTCACCTATAAAATGACCATTAGGATGGAGAGTGTAATTCCACCATGGCATCTAAGAAATGTAAAATTTCGTTGTTCAAGGACTCCACCCTTAAGAGCTCCGGGGGGATTTATCTTTAAACTGTTTGCCTTACTGCCTTTTGACATCTTATCAATTAGAGCTGTTCCTGAAACACAAGAGTAGGAGGAAGCTTTACAGTTCCTGTACAGGAGAAGCAAAAAGAGGATGTTCAGAGGCCATGGCATGTCTCTGGTTCCAGACCACCGCAATTGCAAGAGTCTAGTCATGGAGCTGCCAGGTTTTGATGTTCAGAATAATTAAATTTGTCACTGAGTTGCACTGCCTAGGAGGAAAATCTAAAAGGAGCAAAATGCTGCAGGTACCAACAATGAATATGATTTTTTGTGGCTTATATCTCTAACAGGCACCTCGCTGACTCTGGACTCTTTCCTCTCTCCCTGGGGTGTGCACACATGTCTGCAACATGCACAGCTATGTAGGAGTGGGACCTTCCTCCTTTGAGCGAGAAGCCTGATTTCCAGCTGACAGCCCTGACATTTGCATAAGTAAGTGCTTCACTTGTACTCAGTGCACTGTATGCACCCAGGCTACAGCTTTTGAGCAAGAACTAGTAACACAATATAGATCATTGCAAAGAAGTCTCTCAGCATGTCAGTTTAGGTGTCTTACACAGTCTTAGGGAGCTGCTCTTACAGAAAACGTGCTTTGTGTGTAGATATGTGTATATATATATGTATGCATATATGTATAGGTATATTTCTGTGAACATTTAAGATGAGGTCAAATTAATAGTTGGAGTTAAGCAAAGAGAAAAAAACCTGTTGGGGTAAATATATATATGTACGCACACATATATATATTTACATAAACATATATCATAGCTAACTGTACAGCAGCCTAAGCTCTGTTGCACTCAGCTGTTGCAATAAAACGTGTGTCTGTCTTGCCTGTTTCTTACTCTGAGCCCATCAACATGTTATTTGAAGATTTTTGTGTCATATATCCTACACTGTGCTCTGACAGTATCTAGGCACTACAGAGTCAGTTAAGAATGGACCGACACTTTGAAGACTGTCCCTTGCTGTTAGTTTAGCACTGTTTTATGTGAAAAATATCTTCAGAATGGCCATTTCTTTCTCAGATAACAGACCTGTCTACCCTTACAAGTGACAGCTCCATCCCTTCTACTTCAGAAAACAGAGGATATCATTAAAATGTTGACATTCACCAAACATTTGTTAAATTTATCAAAGTATTTTGTGTTCTTCATATAGGAATACCAGAAAAAGGAAACAATAAGTGTAAATACCAAGATTTGGTATATGTCAAGATTTTAATGGAACCCACACTGTCAAAAATCCCAGAACCAACCATTTGCTCAAGAAAAATGTCCTCACTTTTTGACTATTCTGGTTCTTGAAAATTGGTAGGCAGGTCTTACTAAAATGAGATCTGTAGTGCCCCAAGGTGAGAGTCATCACATCTGTGGTCTCATTAGAGGACTTCTCTTTCTCCGCAAATGCATCCATCAAAAGTGGTAGGAAAGAATTCATGTAATGAAATTGGATGTGCTGGCTTCTTTGAAAACTTAGTTCAATATTCACTGAAATCAGTGGAATTATATAAGTGGCACCTTGTGCTCATTTTTGGTTTTGCAGCCCAGATTCATAAGTGACAAGGCTAAACTCTTTTTCAAGTTGTTTCCAAAACTCAAAAGAACTTTGAAGTAATAACATGTCACTTTCAGATTGCACTAAATCCATGGGTGATTTATAACTAAACGTAAGCATTTAGGGGCATACGAATATCAAAGTTGCTCAATCAGATCAGACCCATTCAAACTCAGAAAATGGCCACAAGAATAAAAAGACATTACAGGAAATCATGCACTAGAAGAGTGCAACCATAGAGTAATTTTCTTCCTGTCCTCCTGTTAGATAGAAAGAGCTCTTTACTAGAAATATACATGTTTATTTCCTTCTACTTTGTACGGCTTTTCTGATATAACTGTGAAAGGTCTTATTGTCCACAAATGAATAAAGTGCCTGATGCCAAATTCTAGCCATTTCCCAAAAAGTGGATACAAAGTGGGTACAGGGCTCAGCCTCTCTCTCATTAGTCTGATGGCAAAATTTCCATTATGTCTTCTGACATTGGAAGAATTTTTTGTGTTAAGTATTAATTTACAAAATATGTCACAAATCAAAGAAAAGTATTTGTGAAACTCTCGTTTAATTCGTAAAATTATATCAGATATAAGTGAGGAAAATCTACAGAAGTATGGAAAATTAGAACCCCATTATTGCTATTGTCTTTTTCAAAATTGTCTTGCTACATCTTCATCAACTTATTTTTAACACTGTTAAAAATAATCAAAAAACTGTTTTATTCTTACTTAACTGAAGTATGCTCACTAGAAAATAAATCTCTATGACTTTCTTTTCTTTTGTGTTGATATCATATTTCTGGTTAACCCAAATTTGCCTTTATACCAGCTTTCTGTTTTGGCTAATAAAGGAAAAATATCAACCATTCAAATATGCCTTTCGTCTTTAGCTGCAAAGGACTGAGATTGAGACTGCAATATCCAAAATGCCAAAAATGCTATTGTTGATCACTAATTAAGTAGTCCCTTATCAAAGGACATCCATTCGTAGACGAAAGGAAAACCCATCACTTAAAGGGCCAGTAGTCATTAAATATAAATGAGAAGATAACAGTAAGGCTACGTTCATCATATCCCACGGTGATTTTTTACTTATAAAACATTGAACTGATTGCGTACTGTTTTGCTCTGTATCACTCACAAGGACTACTCTTGGGTAATGAAGTGTAATTAAGAGGAATCGTATCCATCTCTTCATTCAAAGCCAATGATTTCCTTTCCCATTAGTTACACTCTGCAAACACAATGCTTTACAGACATAATCTTTACTATTGATTTAATTGACTCAGCTGTCTTCAGATGTTAGAACTGAATGCCAATGGCTATATCATTTAGGTGCTTCTGCTTAGTTCAGAAGTTAAATATCAACAATATTCCTTACCAATTGTCAGGACAGATTATCAGACACAGTGTTAAGCAGACATTCCCACCTTCCTGCCTTTGAAGAACACAAAGGTATGTGCTTTTTTCTTTTCTCTTTTTTTCCCTCTGGGAAGTTTCTTTGAATTTGCCAAATTAAGCAATTTTCTTTCCGCTTTTTTTCTTTCTTGCATTTAACTATTATGCTTTAGAAGCTAATGAATTGTTAGCAAGAGTTGGGGATATGTAATACCTATTTTCTAACTACTGAAAGTTCATTTTCTAACTACTGAAAATCTGCACTACCAGTCTGTGATGTTAAGAGCACAGAAACTGAAGGAAGGTTGGTGCTCCCTCAGAACTGTAGCAACTTACACAGATGTGCTATTCCTTATAGCACATAGTCCTGCTGACATCTCACTAAGGCAAATTCGCAGTCATTTACTGAGAAATTCTGAAGGCCACGGTAGAACTCAATATGGACATGCTAACATAGAGAACCACCTATATTTTTTAGAACTTGAGCTTACAAAATTAAACATGCTGTGATTTCACGGAGTCATAGAATAGCTTGGCTAGACAGGAACCTTAAAGATAAGCTAGTTCCAACCCCTCTGCCATGGGCAGGGACAACTTTCACTAGATCAGGTTTAGTTTTTCCATTTATATTTGACAAGCCTTTATCTTGTTCTTCTCTTATAGGAAGTACCTTTGAGTGAAAGAGTTAATTCACCTACTCTCAAAAACTAATATGGACAAAATATGTGACCAACTATCACTAAAACTACTCAATTACTGGACAGCATCTGTTCGGTTTCTTTCAAATTTTTCACCAACAGTTATTTGCAATGCATTTCATCAGCAACACTGATGCCTTCTACAAGGAAGCACAAACAGATCATGGAGAATAAGAAAACTGATCTGAACTAGAAAGTGATCTAGTTCATTAATGAAATAGGAGAAACTAAAGAGATTGTTAGTTATGTAAGTGTTTGTTTGGAGTGCAGCTGGCTTTTCACAATGGGTTATTAAAGTAAGCCATCTACTTTCCTGTGTGAATTGGTTAGGTTCATGAGGTAATTAATTCTTTTTTCTTTCCAGAGTATCATCTAGTCCAAAATCACCATGTCCTTGCTCTGTCTCTGCTCTGATCAACAAAGTGAGGCCAGGTAAGAGATGGAGAAGAGGTGGCATTAAAGTGCAATTCTGCCAGAAGATGCACTCTCCATCCACGCACATTTGTCCCAAGAGAGGTTTATTCCCATGGGAGGCTGTGGTTTTGCACCACACCAAGCTCAAGTTTCAGTGAAAGTGACTTCTTTGTCTGGAAGAAAATCCTCATTGTGTCCCTGGTTAGGGTAAATGGAGAAGGACTCCATAAAAAAATTAGGTCCAAAGTCTTCCCTAATTTTCATTCTGACAAACCACAGGCTAATAGCATTTCGTCAGTGGGAGTAATAGGATAAATCTGCTTTTTTAATGCTTTTAGCTGCATAGAATAAACCAAGACTACTGCAAACCTCGGGCCTGTAGTTTCCTGCCAGTCAGCTCTGCCACCACAGTGTTGATGATCATCAAATGTCAAGAATCACTTTCACCTTGGAAAAAGCTTGGAACAAGAGAATAATGACTAAATAAAGCTTGACTCTTAAGGATAAATATGTAATTTATGATACACCACAGAAGGAATGTTACCTGTATGGCACTTCCTTGGTACAGGAGTAGAGAGGAGAATCTATTCTCCTTTAGTCATGGTGCACATTTGTATGTGTTAAAGGTAGGGAACAGATGACTGCTTAACGTGGCAGAGAACTATGAAAGCAACACTGGCTATCCTTTCATTTTCAGTCATTTAAAAAGGTTTTAATGAAGTATTGCAAACTAGCTTCTGAACAGTCATGTGATATTTTATATACCTACTAAGGAAAGAGATTAGTTTTAAATATTGTATCTTAGAGCTCATAGGAGACCTCAGACAGTTTATTATTCAAAATAATGTAAGCAATAACAAGCTTACAGGATAAGGTGTCTACTTTCTGAAATGTTTGGACTCTCTAATGCTCATTATTAATTATTTTAATATATAATTCATTGCAATTTATAGTATATGTCTGAACATTGTTTATGAAATCAGGATAATGGTGTCTCTGGACATTAAAAATGCCCTGGACAATGTATTTTAGTACTTCTCTGTTATCTTCTGTTTTGAAGATATAAATTCAAGGAACGCTTAAAAAGGAGACATCATTAAGAGGGCAAAAATATCAGCGTGGTAAAACAACAACATTCTTTAGCTGCTAATAATTTCCACACTGCTAGAAATGCTTCCTACGGTCTGCATTTTAGAAACCAAGACTAATGATGTTTTGTATCCTCAGGATCCTCAGTGGTGTCGTTAGTACAAATTCACCTCAAGAAAAATTCTCTGTGTAGCTGAAGGAGCGGTTTGGGACCTGGCTTGTGCAGTATCCCCCTGTGCAGTGTGGGTGCTGCACCGGGAGCAGCAAGTTGGACACCCCAGTACAAGTATTGAAGGACAGAACACAGGGCAAGTGTCACAGTGGTGACAAGCCTTACCCTGGTATGTGGCACCAACCCCAGTGGCAGTAGGTGGGGATGAGTCAAAATCACAGTCTTGTAGCTTAGGTCTGCCCACTATTTTACACTCCAGGAGAGGAGGCCTGTTAGCTGCAGGTACTGGTAATGCTGGCCAGATTTACCCGTTGCATTAGGTAAGAGCAGCAACTCGTCCCAGAGCCTTTTTGTGTCCCATGGTGCCCTGTTTGTTCATACATTGTCACATCCTGAAGCTACACAAAGGCCTTGCTAGCTGCAAGAAGTAGTTGTTATCATTAGAGTTGACTGGAAAACAATTTTACATGTTACAAGGCCTGTAGAAAGTTGGAACTATTTTACCTATGAAATGTCTTTTAATTGTGGCAAATCAGAAAAGCACTTGATTTGTTAACCATGGTGTTTCTTGTGTCCAGGAACTCTGGTTTTTATTATGTCTAAACTCTTAGTGCAGCACAATGATAGTTCAGCACTTGAGCTCTCACAAACTACAGTGACAGAAGTAGAAATAAATAATAAATATAGCAGTGCTTGCAGCTCCCAAAATATTGATGCTTGCTGATTTTGGAAGCCACAAAACCCCCCAATATCTCACATTTCAAGCATGATAAAACATGTCAGTTTTGTAAAACTTAGCAAGATGTAAAACCCGTTGTTGAACTTTGTTCTTCTGGCACTGCTGAATTTAGTAAACCTAATCTTGAGGCATCTGACTGGCTTAACTCCATTTTTATTCATCAAATGCTGCTGATTTACATGATAGTTTGCCTTAGACAGGAAAGTCAGGCTTTGATATTTGATCCCCATGGGAGTGTTGATTAATAAAGGCTGAGAGGAAAAGTTATAACTGCAGAAAATGAGAGCAAATGAGAGTCCTTTGTAAACGAGAGTCCTGGGATCTGCAATGATTTCAAATTACATTTCTGTGTATGTGTGTATGACATGCTTTAGTATGTCAATAGCTTTTAGTGCACTTTAGAAAAGATGCTCTGAACATTAGTAATCTGTAGAATTAAGCTATCTTGGTTCAGATAATTGTATAAAAATAGCACCATCACTGTGTTAGAAATGAAAAGAGAAAAAAAAAAATCAACCTGGAAAAAAGGCATTGTAAAAGCAGGAGACTAAAGAAAACTAAAGTGCTAGGTATTACAGCTGAGAACTGTGCAGATTCTTCCTGAAGGCACAACAGGAAAAAGTTTATTCCTTTACAAAGCAAGATCCAAATCTGGGGCATCAAGAAATATAAGAAGTAAGCTATAGGCTCAGCACTGGGCTGGACACTTGACCTCATTGCTTTGGGCTGTTCTGGAGCAAACTGAAGTTTCTGCACTTTCTATATTCCAATTTTGAAAGGGTCACTGTGTGGTCTAATAGCCCTGGCTACACAAAGTATCTGACACTTTTTCATATGACCACACATGACCTTTCTTAATGTGGAAAAGAGTATGTGGAATCTACCCATTACCACTGAAAACTAACATGCATGTAATAAAACTTCCATTAAAATTTCTTGATCAATGTTTGTGACATATACAATCAAAATTTTAAAAATGTCTTTGGAAACTGGAATTGCAGTATTCTCAGATTTTGTTGGTGACCTTCGCTGAACTGACTGTAATTTGGAAATACTGTGAAATCCATAAACACTACATTTTGCAACGAGCCAAATGTTGAATGTGGGTTATGATTTCCAAGGCATGTGAATAGCTTAATATTTTTATTTTATTTTCCCTCTGATTAGTCGTACATGGAATATTAAAGCTGGCTTTTTACAGTCTTATAGCTAGGGGTATTTAAATCGGAACATAGATCTCTCTTCTAAGTACTAATCAGAAGGGCAGACACTTAAGAGTTTTGAAACATATGGTTAATAGGCCTATATATTTAATTTATAGCGCTATGATTATATTTTATTTTTCAGTTTGTGGATATTGGGAAATGAATCTTTAGATGATCCTTAATTATTTTGAATTTAGCTAATGAGATATTGCTGCAGTCCAAAATCTAGGCTCATAATAAACAAAAGCTAATAGAAGGAAATATACTCATTTTTTTCATTCTTGTTTTCATACTGAATGTTAATTAGAATATTATTTTTTTATTTTCTGGCTACTGAGAAGTTGTGTTTTGGTTTTTTTCATGATTGTCAAGGCCAGTGGGAGCTGGAGCACTCACAGAGCCCCTCTGACCAGCCACTCAGCACCTGTGTGATATTTCACCTCTCTATCCTGCAAAGCAGGGAAACAAGTCCATCTCATTTTTCAGGTTAGGAGCTGAGGGAGGGTGAGGTTGAGCACCCATCCTGGATTACATGGTGGGAGCAGCCGCTTTTCTCATTAGATGAGCCACATGCTAGATCTGCAGTGGCCCTGAGACAAGATGGGATGGAGTCCTAGTGTGGCAGACCTTAGAAGAAAGATGCAATATATCAGTGCATCCAGGGCTATCTCAGGTGTCACCACTGTGACTGGGGAATATGGTATGAGACCATGAGAGACAGAGGATTTAGAGGAGGGCAGGGATGATGCTTTTATCAGTGTTCCTCTCCTGCCCCCAGGAAATGCCCACTCAGCAGATAAACTAAGTATCTTGCCATCTACCAGAGTGAGAGTTCAAGTTTTTGGTAACTGGCTCATTTACTGTTGCATCTGACTTTTACAGGAGTCATCTCATTCTCTCTGGGTTGCAAGCATGGGTAGTTCTCACCGAGGCAGGTAACATAAGTAATTCCTGATACTGGGTCTATTCAAGGATTTTGAATTGAACTGTTTCCTTTCAATCTCCTAAATAGAAAAGAAGCATAATATATTGTTATGTATAAATTATCTTAGAAAGACATATTTTTTGACCTTGATTTAAACAAGCTCTATTAATAATATAGGAATTGGGAGAATGAGGTTTGATGTGATTTCCAGCGAGGTATTTATAGAACTGTTTGAACAGATTTTACAATAATTAAAACAGAGGATAGGTTATGTTAAATAAATGAAGTCAATTTAGTTCATCATCATTTTTACAGTGTTGCAAATTAACATAACAATGACAACTATAGTTGTCAATGACTTGAGCAGCAGTAGTTAATCATTGCAATTAATCATTATTAATACATAATTCATAATAATCAATCATGCTTTACTCTAGGATCATAGTGGGCTTATATTAAATACTATATAAATATATAAGAGCATTAATAACTGTCCAAAACCTATGAAAATCAGGCCCCCATTTTCCATTTTGATGTAGTGTTATGAGCCATAGCTGCCATGTGTCTGAGTTTGTTAGGACTTGTTTAGTTTGAATTCATCTTGACAGGTAAGAAGTAAGATTGCTGAATATGTATGCAAATTGCATAAATGCCCCATATTTGTCTAAGACAGCTATTGTACACCTCATAGATCTGCTAAGTCAGTCAGGCAAAACTCTTACTCAGAACTGAACTGGTGCTTTGGCCTGGCAGTTCTCCTCTAACTCGCAACCCATGGCGTGCTGAACAACATGGAAATTAACCTCTGGTTTCCAAGATTAGCTCTCAGTTCCTGCACAGCTGCTGTGCTCAAAGTTCATTGAGGAAGAGTTGCTTCTGAGGTGGCCACTGTGCTGTGGTTTCTACCTATTGCAATACTGATGTCCAGGAGCACAAGAACTTTTGAAAAGTAGTTTTGCAAGCTGCCTAGGTGGCTTTACAGGCTGCAAATTATCTGCATTCTAGAAACCCATGCTCTCGACAACGTTTTGGTTTGTTGTTTGGGTTTTTTTTAATTTCTCTGTTTGTGTGCTTATCTACTTCCCTGGGAAGCAGAAGAGCAAGAACATAAATTAAATACTTTTTCAGAAAGCTTTCAAGTACTACTTTTCAACTTAAGCCTGCCTAGACATTCTAATGAGTCCTTACATGAAAAGTAACTGGACTGATGGTGTTTGTCTTCCTGAGCCACCATTACACATGAAGAAGCCCAACTTTCCTGGGGATGGCTGAAGGACCTGACTACCCACGAGAAGTGGTGAGTGAATTCTTTGTTCTGTTTGTTTGTGTGTATGGCTTTTGCTTTACCTGTTAAGTTGTCTTTATCTCACTCCATGTGTTTTCTTACTTTTACTTTTCCAATTCTCTTCCCCACCTCACTGTGGAGGGAGTGAGTGAGCTTAGTTGCCAGCTGAAGTTATCATAGAATCATAGAATGTCCTGAGTTTGAAGCAACCAAAGAGGATCATCAAAGTCCAGCTCTTAGCCCTGCACAGGATCATCCCCAAGAGTCACACCATGTGCCTGAGAATGTTGTCCCAACACTTTTTGAACTCTATCAGGCTTGGTGCTGTGATCACTTCCCGAGGGAGCCTGTTCCAGTGCCCAACCACGCTCAGGGCGAGAAACCATTGCCTAATATTCAACCCAAATCTCCCCTGACACAGGTTCATGACATTGCCTCAGGTTAAGCCCTGACACCATGGTTCAGACAGATAGTGCACCCCAAAACAAATTTATTTATTGTAAATGGAAGGCTATCACAGAGCTTTTTTTTTTTTTCTGAAGAGTGAAAAGGAAATATATATTTTGATTGGAATTTAATATTTTAGTTTGCTTTAAGGAAAACAGGAGAGACCACTGTGTGCATATCCATAATGAACTACAGTAATACTTAGTCCAAAATTACTGTTTTTGCAGCATACAACAGTGCTCAGAGAGAGCCAAAAAATTCAATACAAACAAAATAAAAGCATTAAAGTTTGATAGCCATATGATTTCTGGACAGAGGGTAAAGACCCACCAGAGAGGCTGCTAAGTGCCTTGGTACTGCAAAGGGTGTTTAAAAGCAAGTGCTTTTTTCTTAACCAAACAAAATATTTCAAAAGCAGCAAACCCCTTTTAAATTCCTCCATGAAATGAAAGTCTTTTCAAGGGTAGTTTGGCAGAATTAAACTATTAATTCGTCAGATTTCAGCAGCGTCTGATCTCTGAATAGCATGCATACCCTTTTCTGCCTGAAGGACAAGCAGTGCCATGTGACTTCTGCAAGTGGGTAGATGTCATCAGAGCAAGCTTAGAGCAGCAGGTAAAATTGTGCTGTATTTGCCTCAAAACAGGCCAGGCAATGGGGTGCCATGCGCTGCCACATAATGAATTTAAAATTAGTCCTTTTGCCACAGGTATAATTTCAATCTTTTTTCCAATATTTTTTTTTCATCTTGCCAATAATTTTTTCTTGAGTTTAAGGATCCCTCATGAAACTGTTATTTTTATCATGTTGCAGTACCTGTCCTATGGGAAATCACTTCTCACCCTGCCAAGGACACAAGTTCAGTTTTCAGCTTCAGTCCAGTCCTTGGCCATGTGTCTCTCCTGTCCTGTCAGTGACACTCTTGCTTCTGTGACTGCTGTGCTCAGAGAAGATGCTACCAGAGCAAATTATTTTTCTTCATACTATAACCATGCACAACCCCTGATATATGAGACTACCAGTAATATGAAAAACCTGGGAACAAGACTCTGATGTTCACCTTGTTTCTGAGCCCTGGCAGGGAGATATTGTTTTATTAAAATAGGTCTGTGCTGCTTTCTCGCCCTGCACATTCTCACTGTTTAACTGTGATAAAATGATTTATTACCTAAATTAAATTAAGAAGGGATTTCATCTTTGTCTTTCTATTTTTTGCTCAGAATGACACTTAGACCTGGAGGGAGGTGAGCAGAAAATACTTGAAAAATAATGTTCCTGTTAAAAAAAATATTTTAAGCATCTCTCTTCCTAAAAGCTAACCATTCCCAAAGTTCTCAGCAAAAAAAGTAGGCTTGAAATGACCTGAGATAAAAGAAAGTCATGTTAGAAAGAAGTTATTAATAAAAGATCTTATTAGGAGTTTGGAAGTTGCATGCATCATGGGGTTTTGTTTTAAGGATTAAAAATGCCCTTGACTTCAACATCTAAATTTTCAGATCCTGGCATCTGAGAGAAGAATCATATGCTGAGTGCCTCGACTTCCTGAAAAAAGTGTGGGAGAAGTGGGGCAACTCCAAGTTGAATCGTAACCAGCTAAACTGTAAAAGGGTAGATCTACTATGGAGGGGATGAGGAAAAAACCCCATCAGCAGTGGGTAAGTACTGTTGTAACGGGTTCACCTTGGCTGGACGCCAAGTGCCCAAACAGTCTCTTGCCCCTTCCCTTTTACCAATAAGATGACAACGACTTGTGGGCTTCAAGACAAAGCAGTTCACTATAAGGTAAAAGTTTGTGTGCGCAAAAAGCAAAGCAGAGAAAATCGAATCTCTACTTCCCATTCCCAAGGTCAGCTCATGTCCTGAGAAACAGGGCTCTACACATTGGTTGTCTTCTCAGTGGGCAGCTGTTGGAAAAAACCAAAGTGCCCCCTCCCTGTTCCTTTCCTTGGCTTTATACCTGAGCTGATGTCATATGGTCTGGAATATCCCTTTGGTCAGTCTGGGTCACCCGGCCTGCTTGTGCCCCCTCTGCCTCTGTCTCACAGCAGTCAAAACAGTGGAGTGTTATCTCCTAGCACTGCTAAGGCTGCTGCGGGCACAGACAGACCTAGTACAACTGTGTTGGTTTGGAGATTCACTTGGAATTGCAGAGGGGCACCTTTGTCCAGTTGGGGTCCACAGCCCAAAGGATATCAGCAAACCCTTTTTTTTCCTTCTACTTTTGGTAATGAAGGACTGAGCAGGGTTCACTGGTCTGATTGAGGAGAGTGGCAGCAGCAGATGTACACAGGCGTAAGCCCTGGTGTTAGGGGATTCAGGGTTAAGGAGAGCATAGGTCTCTTCAGGTTGACATGGTAGCTGGTGTCTGGTTTTGAGTTGCAGTTTTGCACTAAGAGGCAAGTGCCCTTTGTAACCCCCTCCTTGCAATGCTAAATCTTTTATTGTGTCCAGCTCTCTATCGCTCGGTTCTCACAAACTGAAGATGAAGAGGGTAGAGCCTCTTTCTAGGCACATTTTTTTCTGTCGTATTTCTTTATATGATCACTCTTCTGTTTATGAACTATTAGTACCCAAATACGAAGTGCAGAGTGAAGAACTCATCAAGGTTGATGTTTTCAAAAATACTGGATTGTAAATAATAACGTATGTATGTGTTTATTTTGTCTGATGTGTTTGGTTAGAAAACTAGTTGGTTTCTGAAGTACAGTAAACCTGCACATTTGTCAGGATGGTCCTGTGAAGAAGAGTTCAGTGAAGTTTTGAAAAGACAGCCAAATTACTTTCTTAGAGAATTTTTTTTTTTTGCCTGACATCCTGAATATAATAATCAACTTATTTTTCTTCTGTTGTATTTTTTGCTGCAGCCTTGTGAGTCTCATAAATAGAACAATTGTGATTCTTTTAGTGGCAGATTGAAAATTAAAAGTTTATTTTTTTAAATTAACATAATAACACTCTGTACCACATGGTGGATGAGTGTCCTAAAAATAGAGATAATAAAAATAAGAAACAAATGTACAAATTAAAATTTTAGTTATGTATGAATTTTCAGGCCTGGAAAGCCAGTACTTAACCTAGGAATATATAAACCAATTACTGTGTGTGTGAATGAGTGACATTGTCACATTGACATATTGTTGCAGGCATGAGGAATGTGTTATGCTATATTCTTCTATTCTTCACACCATTTAGGAGTGCACACAAATTATTGTAAATCCAAACAACGGTAAATTAATTTGTATATTACTTGCATAAAAAGCTGCAGGCATCTGTGTTGGTAAAATGGATATGTCTATACAAACATCATCAAATAATTGCTTTTCAGTCTTTGTTAAAGTTTTGGTGAAAATCTTAACTATTCAAAACTGAGAGCTCTTGATAGCCAAAGTTATGAATGAGAACTTTGAAAATCTGTACTCTTTGCAAATCCCCGTATTTGCTGTGTGTGCCCCTGCTTGGGTTACCAAAAGATATTTTTTCCCAGATGCCAGGTTGCTGTGGGTTTTTTTAATACTTTAAACTTCATGGGTACCCTGTGTAATCTCAGCATTTCATTGATCTTACATGGAGACTGAATGATCTGAAAATGTGATCCAAGGTTTGGCCTTCAAAAATACAGGTGCTTCCCACCTAGAGCCACTTATCAATCAACACTGATAAATGTTTACTTGATAAGGTTCAGGTGCTTGGAGGGAAAACAGTGTGAATTGTATGTGAGTACCATCAACAGGAAAACATCGTGTCTCAGTATTCATGTTGTATGCAAATTACCTCTGTCCTGAGGACCTCCCTCCCTTCTCTTACCAGCAAAGATAATTCAGTTACAATTTTCATGATATCTACTCTCACACAAGACAAGTTTGGGTTCATGTTTTGTTGGGTTTTTTTTCAGGGAGATATGGTGTTAGCTAGTGACCTTCCTTTTGCATCCTCTTTTTCATTTTAGTCATATCTTCAGACCCCTGACAGTTTTTGAGTGAGAGGGATCTGCAATGTCTACATAAAATCTGCAGTACAGCTTAATCTAGATTTTATTATTATTCTTATTATTTATGCAAACATCCTTCCTCATTGTTGAGTCCGTGCTTTGACAATATGAGCTGGATGTAGAGCAGAAATGCTAAATTCTTCATGTTAGTTTAATAGAGGGGAGGGGTGAAGGAAGCAGAGATAGCTTTGTTATTTAACCAAGGTGTAAAAGTCGTGGTTTTCTGTGCTGTTATGTTCTTGTCAGCCTCTTGAGAAATGCCACCACTATGGCCTGGTGAGGCTAGTGTGGCTCAGTGAGGGCACTCAGGAAATAGGCAGCAGAACTCCTCAAGAGCTTCCCTAAATAATCCTGACAACCCCCTCTGGTTGATGCCTGGAGATTGCTACTTTAGACTTTGGATTCAGACGTATGAGCACACTCGTTTGTTCCCTACCTGTGCCAACAAAGAGATCACCATTGGTGTGCCTGGAGCTTTTCCTGCTCCCAAGCCCATTTTAAATTGCCATTTTATTGGATTATTTGAAGAGCAAGACACCATCACAGATCAAGACCTTACAAGTAATTATACCTTGAACACAGTTAGAGATAACTTCAGTTATCAGTCACCTGGGTTGATGAGAGTTAGAAGAATGATTTATTCTAAATAGTCCTGTATTTCAAGGGAGCTAGCTGTTATTTGTTTGCAGACAAGGAGCAATAATGAAGTTTTTTTGACATCTGCTGTTGCTGCACATATGTTTCCAAGAGCTTTGTGCTATATGTATTGTGAATACAACTTGTTATAACAAAATATATTTCCTTCATTCAAATGAAATTCGAGGGTACTTTTTAATTTCATTGAATTCTTCTTGCTATAAAAAGTCGAACAACAACATACAATTTACATTTGCAAACCACACTCCATTTAAATTCCCTTACGGACTAACAGTTTATGAATCATATTTCCATTTAACTCTTGTGATATAGCTAGGAACAGGTTTAAAACTTGAAAGATCAGTTTCACATAACATCTGTGAATGGATTCAATGAAGTTTTGAGATAGATGTCAGAAGTTTAAGGTTGGTTTATTTTATACACCTAAATTTATGCACATTTATAGTTAGCTTTTATCACATAATTTATATTGTCCATTACCACACTTTACTTTTAGTCTAATTTACTACCTCTACTTTTAACACTGCTTGTTACTTTGTATGAAATGGGCTCACCCAGGCCTTCCTAAACACCTTTTTCTGTCTGGGTCTCAAGCTAGCTGGAGAGTAGAGTTAGACAGTTTGGTTCAGAAAACCTTTAACTGACTAAAGGGGTTAAAAACATTTTGTTAAATTTCTGCTCAAGTAGGCTTCTAATTTTTAAAGAATTTTGGAGCTAGCAGAGCTTGCTATACTGACAGGGTCTGAGGCTGCAGTCATCACTTACACAAGCAAAGGTGCACAAGGCAGCAGAGCAAATTTTGGGTGAAGGTCTGTCAGCTCCTATTTCATCTGAACGTGTCATGGAGTCCCATTAAAAAATAAAAATATGGGCCAGAATCTGCATCTTTTTTCACATTACTATGACTGTTCTTCCTAAATTATCCTCTTTACTCTGACAATCCTCTCTACGTCCAAAATATATGAAGTTCTACCCAGCACAGGAAAGAGTGGCAGAGCTTAGTTGCTTCATGCAAAAGACTAGATTTCTTAATTGTATTTATTACCAAAGGATTCAAGCAGAAACCACTGAGACCTAAGGGCTTGAGCCTGATTCTGAGTTCAGATACATGAAAAAAATCTGCCCTAAAACAAGACCTATCATTAGTGTTGCTGAACTTCATGACCACTCTTTTTTTTTTCCTAGCATAATGTGGGGATGCTGGCACAGATCTTCAGCTCCCTTTCCTTTTCTATAAGTTTTCAGTGATAGTGAAATCAGTTAAATAAACCACAAGGAAAATGATACTGCAAATCCTTTCTTCTTCATCCTAAATGTATTTATCCTTGTATTTTGTCCTACATGACAGTATCTCTCAGAGTACTATTTCTAAACAATTTTTTTTTAAAAATATGAATATGCTTCATACTATAGTGAGTTTGGAAATGCAAAACTTTTTCTATTCATGTCCTCATTCCAAACTTTCTTTCTTCTAATCTCCTGTGTATGTTGCTATACTACAAAAAACATTTAAGGAAATTTAGGTTATAAAAAACTAATATGATCCATTTATGGGTCAAATATTGGGTTTAGATGTTCTTTTTATGCTAATCAGTGTTTTTTCCAAATCATGTTATGAAAAGACAAAATAATACTTGCAACAGAGAGTTCAGTAAGATAGACTAAAAGCACATTTTTTCCTTTTAGATAATTCATATACACCTTCCTTGGCAAAAAAATATACATCAGAGCTCAGTATTTTTTTTATTTATTTCTGTTTGAAACCCAATTCCACACACCTGCCATAGCCAGACTTAAATGTTAATTGAAATCAATATGAAGAATAGGACTTATTTTTCATCATTTCACATTGAGTGCAATAGTAAGACTCTCCGGTCTCACAGGTACTAAATAACAACTTGATAAGGCTCCACTTCATGCTCTAGATACTCAATCATTATGAAAAACAAGATCTTAAATTTAATCTTTAGTTTTCTTTCCCTTTTTTTTGGTAACAGAATTTTGTTGGTTTTGTTTCTAAACTCTTGATTCTGGGATTAGATGCAGCTCATTTTGCATTTCATAGTTTGAAAGTTCTTATGGTTTATTTGTTTCCATAAAGACTGATCTTCTAGGAGGAAAGAATGCTACTCTCTCCTGTACCCTATACATACTAACTGATTATATAGTTGAACTCTATGACCTATTTATCTTCCTGAAAGAAACAGAAATTACTTTGTCACTAGCTACAGAATATATGCAGGACTGCACAATGCTCAGTCCCTACTGCATTCTGAACAGTGATATATTTTAGCATCCAATATTTATGTTCATTTCAACTTGTATTCTCATTTTTCATCCACATTGCCCTTGGTGATGATAGAAATTAGTTTTATTACAGCTTCCTTTAAAGGACATCCATGCTTGGAGGAAAAACAGGGAGGGGAAAAGTCATCCGGAGGCATTGGCTCCAAATTGATATGTCAGGAAAGTATATCCATGAATTTCCTGTTGAAGTATAGTGATCCATAATCCTCTCTTGTATCATACACTTATAAATTACCTTCTTTTATGGTATGCCATTTAACTATACCGCTCTTCGTTTCAAAACTATGGTTTCAAGCCTAGGCTGGAACCATCAGTGCTGTGGAGGTCACCCTGGAAAAACAAAATGGATAGCAGGCTTCATAAGCAAAGACTTCCCTTCCATCAGACAAAGGCATGGCCGTGGCTGCTACAAGTCCAAGGAAAGTCCTCATGGCAATATTTGTTCCTGTTAGGTGGGACAAGGCTGACACTGCTATCTGTCACTCACTGCCTCGCACAGGTTTTGTGTTTGTGCTGTGTCTTGCTTTTTGCCCGAGACGGCCTCTCTCTAGGCTGCTGCAGCCTAAATCTTAGCAGTCAGGTGCTATTTTTCCTGTGTCTAGCTTGTCAGCCTGGATCTTTATAAAACCTCCAGCAGGCCCTTTCCTCCTCCCCACTTCCAGAAAAGAGGCATTTTAAGTTAGTCAAGGTTCAATATGTGACAGGAAACAGATGAAATAATAAAGCATCCTTCTAATGCCATGTGAAGTTGTGGGAAAGGTGTAGTGAAGGAAAGGGTAATTACAGGGAAAAAATGTTCTACTTTTCCTAATCTTCTACATTCCACTTGCTAAAAAAATTGCTGAAGTTCTATAAAAATGCAACATTTTTTGTATCACTGCCCCTAATTATCTGACATTTAGTTCATCAAATTGCAAAAGTCTATTAAATATACATAAAAACATTTTGCAATATACTGATGACAGTCTTGCCCTTTTGACCTCATGTTGCAGAGAGAATGATTTGGTGCTTGCTAAAGATTTCACTCTCATGTTTCAAACTTCTGCAAGCTGTTTTTCTTATGTGAAGGAGCTTGGGAGTTTCAGTAGTGTCTCTGTCTCATTACAGGGAAGGAAAACAGGCAGGCAGGCACAAAGTGTATAATCTGAAGCTATTTAAGGAGAAGGTGAATGGGGGAGTGAGCTGAGTGACTGATAGAAATACCAGGACTTCCAAATAAATTGATAGAAATAGAGGCTTGCAGTGTGAAGACAAATGTGATATTCAGTGTATTCTGGAGTTCAAAACTTAAGCGTAACACTGCTTCCCACTGTGGTCTTCAATGTCTTGCCTAATTTCCCCTTTTCCCCTTTTCCCTGTGCAGATGAGGAAACTAATACCTATTTACAGGCATCATGCTACTTTCAAGTCATTTACGAAATCTTGTCTACACAGAATGCAGGTCTCAACAATAATCTTTAACTGACAGAATCCTTAAATAATAGCAAAGCATTTTCATAAAGAATAGCATGCCATACCCCTCCAAAAAGAAAGGATACTAGATGAATAAAGTCACTAAATGAAATTTTTGCACCAGTTTTCTTGATACCTTCTCCACCCCAACCCCACTCCCCATCGTGACGGTTTTTGTTACCTGGATTACATCAGTCCATGTCCCTAAAAGTTGCATTAATTCAGTGAGTAGGAGGCAGCCTAAGTGAGATATAGATGCAGGACCAAGCTGCAAAGGTGATAAACCCAAGAATATTTTAAGCCAGATTTGCTGCTAAAGGACAATTTACACTGGAAGCTACGCACTAAATCTGCAGAGCCTTTGTTCAATCTGGGTTATTTTCTCCCCTTTTCAATCAGCCATGCTGGAATACATGTGTCATTTTGGAAGACAAAATTATTTATATGTACAGTGTAACTGCTTTATTTGGAGAAAACTAACACAAAATTCTTGTATTTCAGTATATCAAAAGTAAGTTGTTTGCTCCTTCCGGTGCTGATTGGTAGGAAAGTCCAGAGGTGACCCTGTCTGGTCTCCGGGACTGTATGGTTTATCTTTGGGTCCTTCAGCTCTCTCAAGGCTTTCTAAGTCACAGTACTCAGAGAGAACTGATACAGGGTCTGTCAGTGGTGTTTCTTACAAACTGACTGCTTACAAAGTCACCACAGTAGAAATTCAAAGACCAAGAAGTAGGTAAGAAACTAGAAAAAATGCTATTTGTAGCAGTTCCCTGTGAGGGGCTGAGGAGGAGTAGCACTGGGGAGGAACCCACACAGCCAAGTGCTTGATGCAGTGCTTGAATAGGCAGCATTTTCTCTGTTGTAGGGAAAAGTTCAGACTTGGGCTGTCAGGTTGTCTGGCAGAAGCTGTGTAAGGGCAAGGGGCCTCTTTGTGGGAGCAGCATGGGTTTGGGGGTGCTGATGAATTATTGAGATACAGAGGGAAGTTAGGAATACTGCCAGGAGGCCGGTGAGTGTTCCAGGCAGTTGCTTTCAGTACAGGCAGGACTTGATTGACTGCAGGCTTATTTTTCCAACTTCACAGCACACCTTGAAATACTTCATGTATACCTCTCAGCTGTCCCTGCTTCTGAAAATCCCAGGCAGAAAGGAGGATTTCGGTGCTTTGTGACTGCCATAGCATCTTCTGTTGCTACCCAGCTGCTGCAGGGAGCAGACAATGCTCTGAGGCGCTGCCCTGCCCTGCAGGCAGAGGCTCTGAGGAAGGATGAGTTCAGCCAGGTGCCAGTGCAAAGGTCAGGCCTCGAAATTTCTGCACATACAGTAAAATCCGATCATTAGCAGACCCTCGTTGCGCACTGCAAATGGTTCAGCTGGAAGGACTGCCTCCTGAGCCCACAGGGAAGATTGGAGGGAAAGGTGCAGTCTTCTGCAAAGGTGTGCCAGAGTGTAGGCTGCAAGCCAGATTTGAAAATATGAACTGCAGTGTTTTAGGGTGTGCCCTTCAGCAAAATGAAAATGAGACATTCAAGAGATGCAGAGTGCCTGTCTCCTCAGCGAGAGCTGTGATAACATTCATTGTATCTTTGATGGAATAAAATGACAGTCCAGGTGACATATCTGACTGTCTTCATCTTACATCATTCTTAATTTTTTTCATACATTTTCATAAATTTTGCAGAATAGGGCTACTAATTGTATTCTCTAAATTCGGCCAAACAAATTCTCACCCAATATGAAATCCTGAGGGGGAGGATGTTGAAATTATGGTTATTATGCATGTGCTTAGGGGCTATGTTCTGAAATAAATAATCTAAGTGAAATACAAGAAAATCTTTTGTAGGAAAGTCCCAAATATGTGAAGTCAACTATGATCTCTGAAATAACATATTGCATTTGCTTTTCCCTATCAGTGAGATTTTCCCTCCCCATATGCTATTCTTTTATTGCTGTCTCCTTCTGTTTGACAAAACCAGAAAATTTTACCTCTAAAGTGAAAATTCTGGGACTTGGTACTGCTTCCTCTCTTTTGCATCGTGAAAATAATTATGCGTTGATAAACACTCCCCTTACAACACCTCTTAAAATGATGGGATGTTTTCCAGATAAATCTAGCTGTCCACATAGTATCTGCAGCGGCATTTGGCAGGAAGGTTAAGCTCAATGAAGTTGTCCTGAAACTTTCACAAATAAGCCTAATTTGTGTTCAGGTGAGCAAAAATTTTGCACTGATGTTATGTGAGAACTCAGTTGGCCTTCAGCAACACAAAGATACTACTTGCTTGTAGTGGCTCTTCTGTGAAGCAGATGCAGCAATGCCAAAAGCAGTGTAACCTGTTAATCTTGTAGAAAATATGATTGGTTTTGCACTTGGATGTCAATCTATATTTTATTAAAATATGAGTATAAATTATTTTGCTTAGTAGAAAGATCTAATAATGATGGAGTTAGTAAATGATCATATGTTGAACAAATCAAAAAGGAAAAGACATTTGGGGCAAAGAGAGCAAGAAGTAGAATGAAGACTGGAAATAGAAATGAAAAGGAAGACAAACAGATAAAGCAGGCACTAGAAGGCAGCAAGCATCATACAACTTTAGAGAGACATGCAGCAAGGTGGAACCTGTTTAAAAAAGAGAGATGTTGAAAGAATAAAGAACAGGAAAGGTATGAGAAAACTAATAATGTTAATATGGCATGGGAAATAGAAGCCTAAGTCTAAAACGAAATAAGGCCTAGAAGAAAGCCAGATATCTAAGGGTATCAAAGTCATAACAAAGAATAATAAGAGAAATGAAATATTGAAGAGAGCTGTATGAAGTAAGAGAATAAACAAACTGTAGAAACACTTCAGGGATTTGGAAGATTTTTTATGTTTTCCTCCTTATTAAGACTCATCATTAACAGGAATAGTGTTTGATGTTATTTATAGCATCAATATACTTCTGCTGTAAAATGCTCTCCAATACTGTATCATCAGCAGCAACTGCAAGCAAATTTAAAAGCTTCAGCAGAGCAGTACAAGGTAAACTCACAATCATCCATTGCTTTCTCTCCTTTCCAATGATGCTGATCCCTTGGACTTCAGCAGATCAGTGCTCTTCTGCTGAGGGGCTTTGGAGAGTCCAGCACCTTCATTGGGAAAATGTACAGAGTTGGCAACCAGAACAACAAGAACCCTGTTATGGTAATGACTGATTAGGAGGAGGAGAGTAAAGCAGACTGCTAGGGAGCCCACATTTGTGGTTCAGTGCTGCAAATAATTGATACTAAAATTTAAAAAATAATAAAAATTACAAAAATTAAAAAATAAATCAATGCAAAAGAGGGCTGTGGCTAATAAAGGAAAGAGGAAAGGATAAAATGGCAGTGATGGGTATTCCCACTTCAAATAGTGGGAATAAGGTATGAATGCAGAGAATAGAGATCATATGTAAATGAACCTTTTGAAACAAGAAGATGGATACTGCCATACACTGATGTCAGTTTTGACAGTAATAGTGATTAGTATGAGTTGATAATTGATGACAAGAAGCTTCAGCCAGAGCAGAAACTGTCTACACTAAAGTCCTGTGACACTATCACTTAACTCAATTAGTTCAAATTACAGAGATGTAGCTGAATAAGCAATATTATGAACTCTGGCTCACATAAGCATTTCACTCTGGGAAGGTAATTCAGAATCTACTAACTAGAAGCTAATAGCCAGCAGGAGCGCATGCACAATTTATGACTTTCATTTAAATGGGACTGCTTACCACAAAATGCCTGCTTTAAAAATGAGAGTGTTTAAGTCTGTTTTAACACCTTTCTAGACACTAGAGAAAAATCTATGTTAAATCAAAATCATCTTTAAAAGCTGTAAGGCTCTCGTGTTTCACTATTAATATTGACAAAAAATAGGTGCAGCATCACTGACATAGATACTTTGTTATGTCAAAAAGGTGTCATTAGCTTTACTTCAAACATCAGCTGTGCTGTGGTTCAAAAGAGGTACTATCAGTACCATAAAAACTATTTCTGATTACATGTGGTTTCATTTAACATCTCACATTGGCTACCAAGTTCAACTTTCCAACTATATAGATTCAGGAAGTGTTTCTTCTGACTCTCACAGCTGCTGTTTTGAGTAGAGTCAAGTCAATAGAATCTAATATTAATTTAATGAAAATATTAATGTGGTGGTGAAAGCTTTCTTTGAAAAGTTCTTCAGAACTTACCCCAGAAGAAATAACCCCTCACTACTTATAATTGCCATCTTATGTTTACCAGATATACCAATCGCACTTCTTAAAAGAGGATGAATTTTTCTCATCACCACATCATCTGTCATGTATATCCAGTCTGAGAAAGTCATCATCTCTACAGTCATCAAGGAATATGCAACCTTCCTATTTTCTCTTGAAATTCTTGCCTCACCATTGCCAGGGTTTGGGGGGGGGGTGTCTTGGGTGGGGCAGACAGACTGTTTTTGATTTGTGAGGTTTTCTGCTTTTAGGTCTTTTCTCATTATTTCCTAAGTTTTCTCTCACAGTGTTTTGTGCAGGCCATGTGTAAGAAGATATTTTTGGGTTTAAAAATGTTGTATAGTAAACTGAGCCTTGAGCTTTCACAAACAGATCTGTGGAGCCACACACAATACTGAGAGAGAATCAGATTGTTCTCAGAGCATCTACCAGATGTGGCATGCCCCAGGCCACACAACATCACATTGATCCCATTAATTGACAGCACAGCCTGCTTCATTAAGTCCAAGTAGATGGCATTAGAGCATATAGTACTTCCTGCAACCCATTTTCTCCTTGGTTTTGACTCATTCTTGTGCTTAAAAATGTAATCCCTGCTTTGAATACACACCTGAAATGGTGGCAGCATAACTTTTTTGCTGTCAAATACAAAAGATCAATATTGTTTAAAAAAAATAAACACACACAACCCCCCCCACAAAACTGCAAAAAACCTTGATGTCACAGATGTGCTTCTTCTCATTTAATAACTTCTCCACAAAGTCTCTTTCTTACAGCAATTGCAGCTTATGTGGCATTATCTCATTTTGAAGTACCTGATCAGAAATTATTCTCGTGTAGTCTTTCTGCCATACTGTTAGCTTAGCAACAAAAAACAGGATAAAAATGCCTAGAACATGTAGTTAAAATCTAGATTGAGATTAGAAAAATTCCAGACCTGGGCATCTGAACATAGGTAATGATTCAGTCTAAGCTACTAATAATTTCCATTGTAAAAAAAAACACAAAAATGGGCTTGAGAGTTATGTCTTAATTGCTCTCTTTGCTCAGAGATCTCTTTGCTCAAACAGTATCTGGAACATTTGGGCATCTGAGAAGGGACTTGGTTTTGCACTTTGCAGTTCCTCAGGTGCCTGGATTTGCTTCTCAACATTGTCTCAGCAATCCTGACCAGACTCTGACTGGTGCAAAGGGTGCAAGGGAGTGTGCAAACAAGTTGGTTTTTAGACACCAGGTTTTACCTTATTACTTGTTGAGCACATTCAAGTAGAAAGGCTCAAGTGTGCCTGCTGGATTGATTGATTTATTTGCGTGAGTAGCCCTCTAATGATTCTCAAGTGAGAATGGAAGTAGGGATTACCAAATCAGTAAGATGGAGATTCTAGTCCAATGTATTGCCTGCACAAAGATTTTAAACACCCACATGCGTCACCTTTTGTAATACTGACCTGGACATTAAAATGCTTCAAACAGGTTTCAGTAAGATTGCTGGAAAAACTATGCTGTTGCACAAAGAATGCAGAAAGGATGCAGTCTCTGCAGAGAAAGAGTTCTGCTTGCAGCCTGGTTCTGCTAACCTGGGAGGAAGGGAAGAGGACTGGATTCATGCTCCTGTGATCTACTGCTCCAGTGACTCAAAAAACTCTGAAGAGCTCATGCATTTTTCAGTGTTGACTACCCTTGTTTTGCAGGTGATGAATTACAGACCCTTTGGCAGCTATGACACTCTCTCTAATCATGTTTCCTCAAATTAGCTCAGAGCTCTGAGAAACTCTGGCATGCAGTGAGACAACCCAGTGGGAGTGTGGGATTTTCCTGCCCTTGTATAGTATATAAATAAAGGCTCTTTTCTACAATGCTTATGAACAGATAGCCAGCTCCTTGCCTAAAGCCAATCAGAATAGATTGACTGACTTCAGTGAGACTATGCATGCTTGCATCAGCTGAGGATCTGGCCTGAAGTATTATTAAATTACGTATTTCAGTTTTATAAACGACCATGCCCTGCTGAGATGATGTTCCTGATTCATGGGGCCTGTTTTGCTGTGGAGGGCAGTTGATGGGCAAGATAATAGCACTCAAATCATTAAAACACAATTAGGCAGAAGGAAGCCAGAAATTCACCCACGATTCTCCCTCTTCATTTTGTGCTCCACCATAGGCTGGCGATTCCTGTGGACAGCTGCAGACACACAAGGATATTACTTCCTAGTCACCGTGCCATACCTTCTCCAAGGAGAGCAGCAGTTGAAAAGCAGATTGCCTTCCTGAAAATGGGTCATCCTGTCAGCAGGAAAAAACAAACCGAACAAAAGGTCTGTGTGAAAATAATGCAGTAATCCTCCAGCACAAGGTATATTCATACCAATTTTTCATTAATATTTTAGATAATTGGTCCAAATAAAAGCAAGCAATAAGTGAAGCAGCAGGATATATGTAGATATTTACGGAGTTATATTAATTCTTAAACCAAGGCTTTTCTTGTAGGTACTGTGATTGTTTCTACCGTTCACAGTAAAAACACTAAAGCTATATTTGAAAAGAAGCAAGTTAAAACATGTCAGAATCTCAAAAGTACAGCATCTGTTAGGTCCTGAGGGGGGGAAAAATCTTAAAAAAAAAAAAAGAACGACCCTGCCCTGTAGGACCCNTAAAAAAAAAAAAAAAAACGAATAAAAAGTCTTCATATGTAAAAAAAGATTTTATTTTGGCATAGTACCTGAGGTCACAGGACCCTGCCCTGTAGGACCACAGAAGGATCTCCTTCCCCTCTGTCCTTTGCAATAATGGACGAAGGCCCCAGCTCTGGCATTTTTAGGAACATCTTTCTTCAGTTTTTCACTGCTTAGGTGCTTAGTAAAAGGGAAAAAAATCAGGATTTTGTAACAAAGTGTATTTGTTATCATGGATAGATGGGCCAAATCCAATGGTATGAGATTCAACAAGACCAAGTGCTGGGTCCTGCACTTTGGCCACAACAACCCCATGCAGCGCTACAGGTGGAGACAGAGTGGCTGGAGAGCAGCCAGGCAGAAAGGGATCTGGGAGTGCTGATTGACAGGAAACTGAACATGAGCCAGCAGTGTGCCCAGGTGGCCAAGAAGGCCCATGGCATCCTGGCCTGTATCAGGAATAGTGTGGCCAGCAGGACCAGGGAAGTGATTCTTCCCCTGTACTCAGCACTGGTTAGGCTGTGTGAGATCTTGGATTTAAATGTCACTGAATTACATAGTTCTGTGAGTGGCAGCACAGCAGGATGTGTGTGTGTAGGTGTGGGGGAAGGACTGGGCCTGCAGTCGCAAGGTCAGGCCATGGCACAAAAGCCACATGGCCATGTCTGCTGCCATGGGCAAAGGACTGTCAATCAAAAGACCTGCCTGGGAGCCCACCCACACCATGCCCCCTGGAGCCTCTGATTAGCTGCAGCTGCTCTGGCTGGAGGGCACTGAGTGATCAGTGACCAGATGTCCCACCTGGGAGGGGTGGCCGTAGTGGCCAAACCACTTAAATAGAGCAGCACAGGGGATCCATCTTTGCCTTTTCTCCTGGGACCTGCCATAGCCATGTGATTTCCACAGGCTCTTTTGGTGGTAACTATCTAATTTTCTTATTCCAATCTCTTCCTCCTCTTTTCTTTACTTTTTTAATCTCTCTTTCTTTTGTCTTAATTTCTTTTGGGTAACTTAAAACCAATGAGTTACTAATTGCTTTGTGCTGTGTGCTTTTGTGGACTGTGTCTTTGCTTTCTGGGTGCTTTTAGTGGAATGCCTCTGCCTAGATTTTATGTAAGCCTTCAAACCTTTTGCCAAAAAGTTTATTTTCTCACTAAATTAAAAGAAATCTCTTGGGAAAGCATGTTATCATTTTCTTTTTATGTGACTTCAAGATAATAAAGAACTAAAGGCTTTGTGAAAGTTCAGTTGAGTGAAATCTTTTGAAACCTTAAATATATTTTTAAAAGTAATATTCTCAGTTAACCTAGTGACTTCAAGACTGGGGTGTTACAGTCCACACCTCGAGCCAGTTCTGAGTCCAGTTCTGAGCCCCTCAATCTAGGAAGAACATTGAGGTGCTGGAGCGAGTCCAGAGAAGGGCAACAAAGTTGATGGAGGGTCTAGAGCACAAGTCCTATGAGGACTGGCTTAGGGAGCTGGGGTTGTTTAGCCTGAAGAAGAGGAGGCTCAGGGGAGACCTTATCACTCTCTACAACTGCCTGAAAGGAGGGTGTAGCTGGGTGGGGGTCGACCTCTTCTCCCAGGCAACCAGTGGCAGGACAAGAGGACATAATCTTAAACTGAGTCAGGGGAGAGTTAGGTTGAACATTGAGAAGAAGTTCTTTTCAGGAAGAGTGATTAGGCATTAAAATGGGCTGCCCAGGGAGGTGGTGGAGTCACCATCCCTGGAGGTATTTAAGAAACTGGATGTGTGCTTAGTGCTGTGGTCTAGTTGACCAGGTGGTGTTGAGTCACAGGTTGGACTTGGTGATCTCAGAGGTTTTGTCTAACATAGCTGATTCTATGATTCTGTGATTGCAAATATAGGTGTCCCTAATCTTTGTATATATTAGTTTGTGAAAAGGCCTTGCAGTGCTGTAGTTAATGATCCATTTTCAATAGACTACTGGCCTGAACTGAGGCGTGTTGCCTCAGCATGCTGTCTGTGCTTTGTGCTGTTATGGAAACCACATTCACATCAGTGATTTCTGTTTGTGACATTTTAGCAAGGCTAAACAGGGTAGGAAACATGGTGCAGGTTGCATTGGGGCTTTCAGGATTTACCTGACCCTGCTGGGTGTTTTTTGGGAAAATACCAACTGGCAGTGGCTTTCTTGGCAGACGTGGAGGGAGTACAGCTGAGCAGGAGGGAGTCCCTCTGCTTCAGCAGCTCCCAGCCATGGCCCTTTCTTCAAAGTACCCTGTGGGTTGCAGCAGCACCTAGAACCACTGTGGCCCAGTGTGACCCACCCTGGCCCAAAGGAGCAGCCCTTGCACAGCGCAGTAGAGGCAGGAGATGCAAAGCAGTAATTTCTACTATGTAAACAGAACTTGCCAAGGTCTGAAAATTCCTCGGTGTAGTAATGCTTAGCATATATATAGTGTCTTACATCTTCAGTGAGGAGTACAAACATTCACTAATTAATCTTCACACATCATAGGTAACCTGGAGTTACTATTCTTATTTTACGTGTGAGATGCTAATTTAATATCCCATGTCATGTCAGCTATGGGTTGACATTTCTCCGAGAGAAAAGCAAAAGACTCCTGGATTTCTTTATTCACTCTACCCACTTTCAAAAGCCTAAATTCTGTCACTCCTTCTCATCTCATCACAAGCTATAAGTAAAGACTTTACATGTTTGCCAATTTTTGGAAACTCTTTATTTCTTTTTGCAAAATAGGAAGTATGAAGCTGTATATGTAATTCAAAGAAGGTGTAGGAACTTCAGCTGTATGTATATAAGTCTATGAAAATGTTTCTTTTAATTTTTAGTTCAGAAAATGCATAATGACCCACTTTGAAATACAGCTACATGTAGCTGATCGCTTTAACCTTCTTTTATACCTTTTTTGGCAAAAAACCAGAATTTCCCAAATATACCTTTTCTTTGTAATAATTAATAACTTTGATTAAAGTTGGGTTTTAAGCTTTTCCAGATAAAGTTTCCCAAGCTTACAACAAATTAACTGTTTTTATATAACTTTCCTGCTCATCTATGATTTAAAGTGCCCAAAGTCCACAAGTAGCTCTTCAGGATGAAGAGCTTAATAGCAATCAATGTTGTATATGTTTTAAAGCTGCAATTTTAATGCTTCTTTAGACATTTCTATATTCATATTTTCTGGCAATAAAATGGCTTTTATTAGCATGATGAAGATGAAGACAGAGTAAGAAAAATAAATAATTATTGCTGATGGACTCTAAATCTGAGGAGATGAGTGTAGAAGGAGTAGTAATTTGTAATGTGAGTTCTTTTTAAATGAAAAAGACCAGCATCTTAATCGGTGCACTGTACATCATTTAAGGCTGAACAAAATTATTTTGCTAGCAGCAATAACCAGCATACAGGCAACCTATCTCACAAAATGTGCACATGGCCTCAAATTTCCAGAAGTGATTTTCAGGGAGGCTGCTCAAAGTCCGTAACCTTAGTCTTCAGGACCAGTTAGTGGACTGTGTTGATGCAGACTGCTTTTATTATTATGCACTGCTTCAGACACCTGATGTGTGAAGGACAAGGATAAGTGTCCAAATACCTCACTGACCCATCTGTCCTGTCTGTTCTGCATCCTACCCAAGAACTTACTTTCCATTTCTTTACAAAACTGCAACATGTAGTTGTCAAAATTATCACTTTCCTGTTATAAAAAATGCATCATGAGTTAGGATCTGATACTTAATTTTGTCTATACATGTATTTCCAGCTGTTTTTTCTCTATTTCTTGTCATTCATTAGACCGTGATAATTACAGATAGCTGTGCATTCCTTATGGTGCTGCTACTAATGGTAGAGAGGTGATCTGACATGCTGTAACTTCAACCTTTTCATCCCAACAGGTGCTGAATTTGTCTCTCATTCAGTGGCTGATATTTGCCCTGTGGTGTTCAGCATCTGCCTTGCAATCTTTAAATGAGCCAGTGAGCTCTTCTTTGATGCCCAGCCACTTCTGATAAAATGTGCATGTTTGTGACGGGTGGCAATGGCAGGTAAAATTGCTGTCTTTGTCCTATGAGTGCTTTGCAGATCCAAATGAAAGCCTCTCAGTACATGCTTCTGGGCTGTGGCTGTCAGGAGGAATGCTGGGCAGAAATGAGGCAGACATTTCTAATCAGTCAAACAGTTTGAAAATTTCACATTTCTTTTATACTTCAGTTTGTGTTGCCATGGTCACACACACACAGTCTTGATGTTTCTAATGTTACCATCATCTTAAACTGGTCCTTGCCAAAGGCAGCATACAAATATATATGTATATAATATATATATATGCTCCAAATTTTGTATGGTTGGTGATCTTGGTATCCTGAATATTTACAAACATTTCCAAGTAAGCTCATTTTAAGAATTTTAATTTAAATTTCCTATTTTTTATGTAGTTGAGTCAAAGGCCGCAACTTAAGAAGGATTGCCCACAACATTTTCCATGCAATTTTTATGTAGCACTGACGTTGTTGTGAGTTGTAGGTTGTGAGAATAGGATGTCACTCAAGGTTATGCAATTTTTGAGAAACTATCACACTTCCAGACAAGCCAAGTCACTGTTCAGTGCTGCTGGAGTGCTGCAGGTTGAGGAGTCTTTAAAGCTCAGGTCAAATGTTCACCTTAGGTTAAGAAAAGTGGCTTTACTTGCAGTTGAAGAGACCCAGTATCATCTTGGTAGTATGAGGTTGGGCTATGATCTGAGACCATGCACTTCCACTGAGAAGATACTTAAGATGTAAATTATGTGATACTCAGATGTGTAAATGTGATTGAAATTATTTGTAAATGAGACTTTATATATCATGGAGAATCAAGAGCTGAATACCTGAGCTGGGTGATGGACTTGTATTGTGGTTTTGAGTAGCCAGAGTTTTTTTATTAGCTGGGGGGGGCTAGGAGAGAGGCTTCTTTAAGAAGCTGCTGGAGTTTTTCTCTGCTCTGAGCTAACCCAAGGTCAACTGCTACGCCTCTGTGATGACATATTTAAGAAGGAGAAGAAAAAAAAGCTGGGCAGAACATCATGGCGGCTTAAGAGAAAGGAGGGTGTGAAGTTTGATTAGCACCAAGGTCAGAGGGAAGGAGAAAGAGAAGATGCCTTAAACACTGAAATAGGGCCCCAGCAATCTGTGAGGAATCATAGGAGCAAAAATTTCGTCTGAGAACCCGTGGAAAGACTGGGAGATTTTTCCACACTGGAACAGAAAAGTGCTGGAAAAGAGAGGCTGTGATCCTGTGTTTGGAGCAGAGGGGCCTGGTGGAGTCCTGTAGGNTAGATCTATGTGTGGGTTCTCGGCTTTTAGCCAGAGTCAAACCATAACAACTTGGATATTTGGGCAAGCTGTCTGTAGATAGCATCTAATTATTTATGGCCAAATGTATAGAAGGCAATTGTCCTTTCATGCCTGGTTCATCCCTGGTATAAAGCCAGGACTGACAGGGAACATGGAAAGGGAAAGCCTCACAATAGGAAATGAAAGATGGTAGAGCTGCTAAGCCAGTTGGCTGCCGGGATCTTACATCCTTCCTGAGAGCTTTTTGGAATTTTTGAGTTACAGGGAAGGAGCTAATTTTAGGTTTCTTTAAAGTTTCCTGAAAGTTGAATAAGTCCTTTCACAGTACTGCTGTTCTACCTTTAGAACCTTCATACTCTTTGCAGATATATGAAATGCTGAGGTGGAAACCACGCTTTGTAAAAGGCTATGTATCCTACACGTTTTATGTACCTTGACTGGATTCTTGGTTGAGCCTGTGTGCAGTAACTTTCTAAATTACTCTTCAAAAACATATACAACCTGATAGCAAATGGTCTGGGAAGGGAAAAAAAACCCTGTACACAGGCCTCTGTTAAAAAAATAGTAAATTAATGCAGGACAGACTTTTGAGTGTCTGACAGGAACTCAGCTATGAATACTTCAGTAAAGTTTTAGTGATGAGTTGTGCTATTGGAAAAATCAATATTTAAAATCAGAAAATGAGGCATGCATTATTTGAGACTGAAAAGTACTTCTTTTGATGTGAAAGTTACTACCATCTGGAACTTCTGCAATTTTTTTTTAAGTAAGATACATGAATAAAATTACTAAGTATCTTTAATATCTGATCACATGCTTAGAAATCTAATATGAGTCCAGAATTTTCTTCTAATAATTTAGATTTCTTGACGCATAATATAGAGGTATTGTTCAGAGGACAGCTTTTAATGTGCCTTCCTTTTATGGAGAGAGAAACAGTTTTTCCTCCTAGTCTTCTGAAATCTATTTCACATTTCTAAAATGAACTGATGTGGTTTTTATTCTTGGAGCATACACAGACACTAGAAATTCAAAAATGTCTTTTCTGGCAAGGCAGAAGCATATTAGTCAGAACAAGAGTTTAAAGCCTCCAAACCATAGCTTTCAACCTGCAACCTAAGAGCTCTCTTTTGGTGCAAGACCAGGGTATTTGATTCCCTCCCAGTGACCATAAGAGTTGAAAGGTTGGCCCTGCTTCCTTTGTGTGACTTCAGATCCATGTCAGACTTCAAATCAAGCTTCACAGCCAGTACAAGCAAAGAGGCTTTTCATCACAATGCTGGAGAGAAAAATAGTGCTCCAAAGAGATCAAAACTTTAAAAGCCTCCCTGTGCGGTCTGAGCACAGTAGCCAAGCAATCCTGTCCAGCTCTCCAGCATCACAGTCCATTATTCTCAGCAAATGATTTCCTGCTGACAAGATGCCCCTTTGCTTCTCTGTGTGTTGTAAACAATTGCTAGTTAAGAGAGAGATTAATTACCTCTTTTTTATTTTTGGGCACCCATGGGCATAAAAGAACTACTGCATACTTGCAGAAGATACTCTCATTAGTGTCATCTTAGTATTATTGATCATTCTGCTATCAGAATTCTGTAACCTTTGATCCCACGTGTCTGAGCTAAAACAGGTTGATAAACCTGAATTGAAAGCACCACCAGCACAGGGTCTCATTTTTCCAGATAAGATTTTCAAAAACTTGTGAGTGAAAAGTTCATCATTCTCCTTAGTCTTCTGCAAGACTGGGTCCCAAGAGTCTTGCTTGACATTCAAAAATGCAGTAGATTCACAAATTCAAGCATAACCTGAGCATTGCTGAATAAGATTAAGTATCGGAAATAATTAAAAAAAATTTCATGCAGTAGTGGCATCATTACCTTTTATTTTCATGGAAATTTTTCAGTGGATAGGAATTGAGATTGGCTGGCTGACAGAGACAGCAGTCTGTTACTGTAATACATCAGCAGTCTCACTTTTGCCACTTGCATGTATTATTTAAGTATTTACAGTAGAATTAATTTAGCACAGCTGTAATCTGAGGCTGAGGAGCATAGCAGCTTTGGGTAGCTGTAGGCTTAAATTTTTTCAAGGTTGTCTGTGCTTGGTTATTCAGCAGGGACTTTCTATTAAAAAAAATATTAAAATCTGGCAGTCCTACCTTTCTACCTCTCTTGCAGAAAGGTAGTCTGCAAGGAGAAAAGAAATAGTGGCCTCATAAAACCAGCAAATAGATTAGTGTTCCCCAGCTTATATTTTTTTTACTTTTCTGCTGTGTTTGTTACAGGAGGATGATCCTGCCACTCTTCTCAGCCCTGGTGCAGCCACATCTGCAGTTCTGGGAGAAGTGAGGAGTCTATTTCTGGGCTCCTCAGTACAAGAGGAGACACAAAGCTCCTGGAGTGGGTTCAGCTAAGGGCTACAAAGATGATTAAGGGACTGGAGCATCTCTTACAAGGACAGGCTGAGAAAGGTGGGCCTGTTCAGCCTTGAGAAAAGACAACTGGGGGAAACTCATCAATGTGTGTAAGTATCTGAAGAGAGGGTTGCAAAAGCTCTTCTTGGTGGTGCCAAGCAAAGGAAGTTGTACCTTAATATGAGAAGGATCTTTTTTACTGTGTGGGTGCCCATGCACTGGAACAGATTGCCCAGAGAGGTGGACTTTCTCTCACTGGAGATATTCAATAACTGTGCAATGTGCTCTAAGATAACTCTGCTGGAGCAGTGAGGTTGGACTTAGATGATCCACTGCAGTCCCTTCCAAACCACTCTGTGATTCTGTGATTTTGTGATCCTGCGATTAGTAAGTCTACAGAGCATGCATGGGGTGTGTTAACACTTTATTTGCTGCTTCAACATTTATAATACCTTTACTCTTTTGATGTAATGTTCTGTGTTTTTCTAGAGAAAATTAGATATTTTTTCAAACTCCTTTTCCCGTACACTATTTATTTGACTCACCTTCATCCTTTTTTTTTACTAATGTTCAGTTGCCATTCTCCAGAAGTCTTCACAAAATCATAGGATCAGCTAGGTTGGAAAAGACCTCTGAGATCATCAAGTCCAACCTGTGACTCAACACCACCTGGTCAACTAGACCATGGCACTAAGTGCCCCATCCAGTCTCTTCTTAAATACCTCCAGGGATGGTGACTCCACCGTCTCCCTGAGCAGCCCATTTCAATGTCCAATCATTCTTTCTGTGAAGAACTTTTTCCTAATGTTCAACCTAACTCTCCCCTGACTCAGCTTAAGATTATGTCCTCTTGTCCTGTCACTGGTTGCCTGGGAGAAGAGGTCGACCCCCACCTGGCTACACCCTCCTTTCAGGCAGTTGTAGAGAGTGATAAGGTCTCCCCTGAGCCTTCTCTTCTCCAGGCTACACAACCCCAGCTCCCTCAGCCTCTGCTCATAGGACTTGTGCTCCAGCCCCGTTACCATCCTCGTCCTTCTCCAGCATCTCAACATCCTTCCTAAACTGAGGGGTCCAGAACTGGATGCAGTACTTGAGGTGAGGCCTAACCAAGGCCAAGTATAGGGGAAGAATCACTTCCCTGGTCCTGCTGGCCACACTATTCCTGATACAGGCCAGGATGCCATTTGCCCTCTTGGCCACCTGGGCACACTGCTGGCTCATGTTCAGTTTCCTGTCAATCAGCATCCCCAGGTCCCTTTCTGCCTGGCTGCTCTCCAGCCACTCTGTCCCCAGGCTGTAGCTCTGCAGGGGGTTGTTGTGGCCAAAGTGCAGGACCCAGCACTTGGTCTTGTTGAACCTCATGCTCATCTATCAGCTCATCTATTCGGCTCATCTATCCATCCTGTCCGGGTCTCTCTGCAAAGCCCTCCTACCCTCCAGCAGATCGACACTGTCCCCCCAACTTATGTCATCTGCAAATTTGCTCTCACTATCCTCTGAATGCTAAACTAAGATGATGAGCAGCGAAGGAGTTTATGATGAAATTGAAATCTCATCCTTAGTCTTTAAACTGGCCCTTCACCAAGGGAATATAGGTATTCTATTTATATATATAGTATATATATATATATATATAGTCAAGATATATACTAGAGTGACTAGAAACCTGGGATAGCAGCTGATATCTCTTTTAAGCTAGTTCAAACAAGTGTTTTTACAACTAAGAGATTATACCCTCTCTCCAGCGTTAAGCTGGTTCAAACAAGGAAAGTTTTTTTTACAATTGAGATTTTATTCCCTCCCTCCACCTCTGCCACTCAGTAACCATCTGGATCATGCAAGATCCAGATCAAGCCCTAGAACTTAACATCTGTGACACTTAAAAACATTTGTGAAACCACATTCCTCTTCTGATAGAAACTACCAGAAGTGTTTGGCAGAAGGCATGAGAAAGAAGTAAAGCAGGAGAGAGCTTTCTTTGGTGGGAGCTTGAAGGGGAAGGTTCTACACCAGGTTTCCATCTTGCAGTGTGATGGCACAGTTCCCATGAAGTCCACCTGAACACAGCCTTCAATGGCACTGAGTCCCCTGTGTTTCCTATGGGAAGTAGAGCTAGTAGAGAAGTAAACAACACCTGAGAGGGGAAGGAATGAAGATTTTGTTGCATCCAGCATCTAGTTTAAGATACTAATGCATTTTCCAATCCAAAGTAACTTTGTCATTATTTTACTTTACCTGTGAGATGGATGGTTATTATTTTACTTTACCTGGAGACTTTCCCAGTAGTGGGAATGTAGAATTTGTGTAGAATGTACTTAACAGAAGTTAGTACAGATCCATGGAGCTGTTTCACCAGTGCACTGTGTATGACAGGAGCTACCAGTGTCTGTATTATGCACCACAGACTATTAAACTGTTACACTTGTATAATTTATACTGATTTTCACTACTCCTATCTGACAATGACACTTGTATCCCCTTATATATGAATTTATATGTGGATAAATAGATATAAAAAGACATTGTTTTGGCTTGATAGTTTAGGAATACTTCATTCTCAGGCCCAACTACAGTCAGCACTGCTTGTTTTGCTGAAACACTAAGAGCTGGTTGAAAAGTAGATATTCTTCTAAAATGTGAGACAGGGTTTCTGAGGGTTAGGTAAATAAGACTCTAGCAACATCAATAATAGTTACCTAGTATCTATTGTAAAGTGTAATCTGTATATTTCTCATAATGCATAATTTTTATGATCTCGTAAACATTTCTTAAAGAACAGGCTACCTGTTGGACAATCCTTTCTTCCGACTTATCAGGGTTCTAGTATATAGAAAAGATTCTTGTGTTGCTGCTTTGTAAGGACTGGAATTAGGATTACTCTGCCCTGGACATGTGTTGTTGCACATGGAGAGTGTCAATGACTCAGGCTGCATGATGCTCCCAGCAGGGGCAAAGCTCTTTGCTGTAGGGACTACTCCTTTGTTCATCAGCATCTGACTTAAAGAGCAGCAGGGAGGTGGAGATGTTATGGAATACACTATTTGTAAGGAAAAAAGCATTTTAAAAAGTTGTATAAATCACAGGCTGGATCATTTTTACCCTGGTTTCCTCAGAACTCTGAAGCTCTGAATATCCCCACTTTGCTTTTGATCTGTTCCCCTGCCACCCCGGTGTGATGACTCTGCTTCCTCAGAAGCAGATCCCTGACTGTGTACAACTACACAATATGTGACAACATAAACCAGTTGGAGAATTCCCCAACAGTGAAATCAGCCTCAAAAACCTTCTCCTCCTGAATAGCTTTAGGGGACTCATAATGCCCCAGGTATCTATGCAAGCATACATATGGGTTCTAGTTGTAGAACTAATTAACAGTTGTATATGTGTGTGTATTTCCATTTTGTAACCACTTCCATTTGGATGATTGCCTGTTTGTGCATTGTATCTTTGCAGTAAGGGGGAAAAATATAAAGGAAGGGAAAGGAGAATAAGGGATTTGTATTCACTACTAGTAAAGTAACATCACTAAGTCGTGGGTTCTCTAGCAGTCCCTTAATATCCAGTACAGCAGAGATTTCATTGTTTGTAAGTTCTTAATTAATTACTTAGCATTTTTTAACTTGTACATTGTACATCTACAGTCAAAACACTAGATGTTGTGATATTATTTGATCCTTTTTTTTCCATAGAGTTTATGTGCTTGAATCATCTTTTTATATTTTTCTAGTTGCAAAATCAATATAGGTATGGCAGAGCAAGCTATATTCCTTTGTCTAGTGCATAAGAGAGCTGATTGGAGGACTGCAGTCCTTACTCAAAACGGCCTTTGAGATTTTAAAATTTGTTTCCCTTTTTTTGTTCTCATTTTTTAATCAGTTTTGAAGTTTTAGAGAAAAAAAATTAATTACTTTAAAGGTCAGTTTGTATGCTTTTCTAATAGTTATGCAAGTTATATGTAGGAGGAAAAAAAAAAAAGTAAGTCAGCCGCCATCTGATTGATTTAAGTCTGCAATACTTAAGCAGTGATAAGCAACTCTTCTCAGATCATAGACTGTGGTTCATCCAATATATTTTATGACTCAAAGGTCTGTAAGGACCCAATAGATTTCATCTGTAAACCTATTCTGCAACATGCCATAATATTCCTCCAGTGAATTTCAACTCATTTCTCAGAAAATAACTAAAGGAAACTTTTATTATTTTCAGTGTTGATACACTGTTGATTAAAACAATGCAATAACCCCATGCAGAGCTATAGGCTGGGGATGGAGTGGCTAGAGAGAGGCCAGGTGGAGAGGGACTTGGGAGTGCTGGTTGATAGGAGACTGAACATGAGCCAGCAGTGTGACCAGGCAGCCAAGAAGGCCAATGGTATCCTGGCCTGTGTCAGGAATAGGGTTGCCAGTAGGACGAGGGAAGTTTCCCCTATACTTGGCATTGGTTAGACCTCACCTTGAGTATTGTGTCCAGTTCTGGGCCCCTCAGTTTAAGAAAGATGTTGAGTTGCTCGAACATGTTCAGAGAAGGGCAACGAGAATGGTAAAGGGGCTGGAGTACAAGCCCTGTGGGGAACGACTGAGGGAGCTGTGGTTGTTTAGCCTGGAGAAGAGGAGGCTTAGGGGAGACTTTATTGCCCTCTACAACTACCTTAAGGGAGGTTGTAGCCAGCCAGGCAGGGGTCGGACTCTTCTCTCAGGCCCCCAGTGACAGAACGAGAGGACACAGGCGGTATCGGGGGAGGTTTAGGTTGAATATTAGGAAAAACTTCTTCACAGAGAGAGTGATTTCCCATTGTAATGGGCTGCCCTGGGAGGTGATGGAGTCACCATCCCTGTATGTGTTTAGGGAAAGGTTGGATGGTGTACTTAGCGACATGGTTTAGATGGTTAAATAGTGGGTTGGTGTTGGGTAGGTTGATAGTTAGGTAATAGGTTGGACTTGATGATCTTTACGGTCCTTCCCAACCTTGTTGATTCTGTGAGATTCTGTGAAAACCATTCATTGTTTTCAAAAGGTACAAGATTTTTAAAAAAAGAGAAAAAAGAAAAAACCCAACCAACCTGTTTGTGAGGCATAATGTACTACCATTTGATTTAGAAGATGCGTTAACCTTTTAATTTACCCTTTGAACATTCATTTGATTTTTTTTTTTTGCTTTAAATTATTGTATTCTCAAATATGGCAAGTGGTCCTCTTGAAGATAAAGTATTTTAACTTCCACAAAGTTTGTTTACAGACCTTCAAATAGATTTTTAGCAAGGGAGAAAATAGTAGCTGTATTGTATCACCTCTCACCTGGGCCATTCAGTCCCTTTGCAACAGTGATTTTTTTGGGTAAGAGTTCTCAGCGCAGCAGGTTGACTGGGCTTTTCTCTGTCTACCCACTGTCATTTTCTGTCATTGCACTGGCTTTCATGCTTTGCTGTGACAACACTGGGAAGGAAAGCTTGGTATGCCACACACAGGTAACCCTTTGCAGTCACCATTGCTGACATATATGTGAGCTCCCAGCATATAATTGAGATCTGTGGCTCTGGCACAACAGCACAGCTGTACAGAATTCTGTATAATGCATGCATCTTGTCAAACCAGTCCAAAAGTTGTGATATGTCAATGTACTTTTAATACTATTTTGTGTGAATTTGCAATGTTAAAGCATCTGCTCTTTCTTCTCATCCTTTGCAAAGGAAGAAAATAAGAGAGTCGCTGGTTCGTGAGAGTGGAGGAGGAGTGGCCGTACAGGTCTGTGCATCCAGGGTAAACTATCCTAATAGTTGTTGAAAATGTGTTATTCAGAAATCATTGTCAGTGATTTGCTGATAGATTTTTGTGACAAGTCATGAGTATATTCTGAATTCAATGCCGTGCTGAGACCTTCTTAGTGAAAAACCATGAAAATCATTCCCTTGGCTCATCACAAATGACTTTTTTGATGTAGCTGCATAGTGACAGCAATACTGCCTGTTTCTGAACACAAGAAAAGCTTCCACTAAGTTCCTGCTTCTCCTTGCCTTCTCACCTTTGCAAAGTAGAAACAGTTCACAAGTAAAATCCATCAGCATATATTATCTGAGGAAATGAAGGACACAAGCCTTGTATCCTTAACATTAAAGAAAAAAAAGAGCTTCTCTGGTTTCTACCTCAGCCTTCAGGCTTTATAAGTGAGCTGTAAAGTGCTGTACATTTTTTAATCCCCTGAGCCTTCATCAGTCTGATGCTGTAGAATGCACAAAGGAAATCCGAATTTATTTTTAAAAATTATGTTCTTAATGCTTGAATGAAAGAATACAGTATAAAGAAACATGTCTAAACACCTTATAAAATCACAGAATCATAGGATGGATTGGGTTGGAAGGGACTTTAAAGATCATCTAGTTTCAGCCCCCCTCCCACAGGCAGGGATATCTTCCACTAAACCAGGTTGCTCAAAGCCCCATCCAATCTGGCCTTGAACACTTTCAAGGATGGGGCATCCACAACTTCTGTGGGAGACCAGTTTCAGTGTCTCACTACCCTTATAGTGAAGCTTTTTTTCCTCATATCTAATCTAAATCTACCCCATTGGACTTCTGGGGATTTAAAACAAAGGGAGAGATCTGCTGCTAGCTGTCATTGTGTTGTGTGCCAAGAGTAAAATTGTATTTTCAGGAACTCCTGGAGGTAAAGGCCAAAGGTTGAGGGAAGTAGAGTGAGCACAACTCAAAATATCAAGGAAAAGGAAATGGCAGAACAAGCATATTTTAAGATTTGTCTTTTCTAACAAGCACACATATTTGTGTAGACTAAACAAGGTCATGCTGGTGAGGTCGTTTGGTGCTTTAGAGAAATTAATCAGGACAAGCCTATTGACAGGCCAGTGATGAGTTTAGCTCATTCTGTGGCTTTATCTTGGTTGTTTGAGTACCAATAAGGGAAAAAAAAAAACCTAAACACCCAAGCACTGTAAGTAAGGCAGACTTGCACCTCTATAGTTGCATGTCATTGAAGCTATCTAGTGTAGATACTGAGGCAGGTTTGCTTTGAGCACCTGCCATTCCTGCCAGCCTTGTGCAGACTTGACAGCATGAACAGCTGGAAGCCTAAGGATGTGGCTTCCTCCCCTCATCCAGCTGTAATCACTCCTAAACCGCTTAAACTATCCTCTGCTGTTGGGTCTGGTACTTGGTGGGTCTGTATCTTTTGTAGTTACTTACTGTGATTGTTAGCTGTGAATGCTAACCTTCTTGTTTCTTATGTGAGTGTAAGGAACTTTAAAATAAGTAAGCATCATTTCTTTTAGTCTTTTCTCCTGTTTTCTTGCACTTTACTTACTGTTGACTAAGACTAGGAAGAAACATGAGGTTTTTGTTCCAAACCTACACCTCACTTGCTGTCATACTGTACCAAGCACTCACAGTATCTCTGGGACAAGTTATGCTTTCCATTTATACTTTCTGTGACTTTACTGAATCCAAAGTGTATGTGGCATTGAAAATCAACTGCTTCTGGTTAGTTTAGTAATTCTCTTTCAAAGTGAAACAGATTGTGGAGTTATATTCTCTAGACTCTCCCATATTCTGTTTTGTTTATCTTTTTGCCATTGTGGCTGATCAGACAATGGTAACTTAAAGAGAGTTACAGAAGATCTCTATTTTAGAGCATGGGATTTTTCTATTCATCTGAATGAACTTAGCAAAGATGGATAGGACTCTATCCATCTATCTCTGTGTGTGTCTATGGACTAAAAGCTTTGAATAAGCAGACTTCCAGCAAGGATAGTTTGGTCCTGCTGGTTTCCTTCCCTGTGTGAACATGCATGTGTGAAAGAATATATATTTATGATTATGCTTGTATCTGTGATAAAAACACTTGTTTAAATGAGAGAAAGGGGATTGAGTGACAGTAGGTGTTAAGCCCACAGAGTGAGTGACTAGACAAAGGCGAGGGCTCAGAAGCCCTGCTGAGGCAGCGCCTGCAGGGCGCGTGCTGCCAAGCAGTGCCGGCTGCTGCTTGCTGTGGACCACTGATCCATTGGATGAACAAGACTCGAATCAAAGAGTAGGAGACAAGCCATGTCCTTTCCCTTTCCCTGCTTTGCTATCCATTAACCCCCACATACTTTCCTGTAACATACATGCACACACACACACACACCCCCCTCCATCTGTCCTTCTGACTGTGTTTCATGTCCAAGAGGACTGACGAGGGAAAGAAACCTGTTCCAAGATGTTCTCTGCTAACGTATCAGATGTTCATACAGAAACAAAACAAAAATAAGCTTACTATGTATATTTCAGGACTTATTTTTTCTGTAATGGTTACGTGGCCTTTCATATCCTGAAAAACAGTAACAAAGAAATAGAAAGGTATCTCTTCAGGTGCAATGCTAACTGTGAGTGACTTTCAGCACAAGAACATTTGGGAACTTGAAATGGCAACTGCTGCTTCTGAGGAAGGTAACTCTGATGGATTATGGCATAACAGAGCTATGTAACACTTTGAACACAGGTCTAGGTGAGGTTAGGTCCGTATATTGGCATCTATTTGCTCAATGATAAAGAAAATGTACTACTCTTACTTAATGTATTTTTCAGCTGTGCATTTGAAGTGTTAACAAAGAAACCCATTTTGTAAATGATCTAATGGCATCTCTGTTTAGGTTTAGAGCTGTGTGGCATTGCTAGTGAGGAATATTACTCTTAATGCTGCACACAAGATGGAATGCCTGGATCCAATGCAGCTCCATGTTTCCTCAAATTTTCAGAGGTGTTTGTTAAACTTGTGTCTTTTAAAATCAATTTTAAATGTTACTAGATTCTTTTCTGATAAGTATTTTTAGGACTATGAGTAATGCTAAACACAGGAGTGAGGACAAGGAACTTGGTTTTTCTATAATCATGTCAATAGGAATAGATTGTGCTATAGTGGTGTTATTAATACCTGTTTCAAAAAAAACCCAATGAAGTGTTGTTTTAAAAATTTTACTTATAGGACAGAAATTCAGCACGTCTGAGGGCAGGATGAGATTGCACTGACTGTTTACATTGTCATCCTGTGAAGAAGAACAATGAAAATTAATACAGGCAAGCAGTTAAATTAAGGTTAACGATTATTCAGAATATACTGTGATGTTTTTGTTAGTCTTGAATTTCACATGACACATATGGTGAAGGATTAGGTTTCAGGGTCAGAGGCAATAACACTTCTCCAGAGAGTCTCATCATATTTAGACTGTGACTCAAAGCCAAACTTCTCTTGCCACAGACCTGATTTAGAAAGCCCAGGCTGAATTTGTGAGAATGAGTGAGAGGCTTGCATCTGTGCTTCTGTTCTGCAGTGCTCAACATTTCCTGCTGGAATGGAGAGAGGGGAAAAAACTGAAGTGTCTCTTATCAGCAGAAATTCGAGTACTATGTAACATATGATTCTGTGGGAGACAGTCCCTTAGTAACAATCCAGATTTCAAAATTGATATTTGCTTCTGTCAAGAAGTTCAAAAACTGCATTCTAGTGTCTCTAGGTTATTTGTAACACTGGCTTTGACCATGACTTTCAAGGGGACTTTCAAGGGCCTTGAAGGACTTCCTAAGCTGTGTTAGGATCCCCAAAAGAAAAAAAAGTAAAAAAGGAAAGGAAAAAAAGAGTTGATAACCTTCAAACTAGCCACTTCCTTACATTCCAAGGTTTTCTTCAGCTTAGAAGAGTGTGATCATGGAGAAGCTGATATCTAGGTTTCTGAGGGATTTTCTGACTAGAGGGGGGGAGTCTTTGCCTTCCGTGTTAAAGAGCTTTGAATTAGTTGAATACTGTTTTTACTGTTTTGGTAAACACCTACAGTTTTTTTTTTTATTTAAATCAGTGACTGAATTGATAGCAGTACATATCTTAAGAGAAATGCAAATTATATTTCATTTGTACACTGCTTATCTTCTTTGAAGCATTTCGTATAAAAGGCAATGTCCAAGAGAAAGGAAAAATTGATTGAGGGAATACTAATGGTATCAACTTCAGTCAACTGTTAAATACTACCATAATGTGCCACATTAAGGACCCACTTGCTCAATGTGCCCCATCCCAGCACAGACTGCTCCTAATTCTCTGGCACGACGTTGGAAGCACCATGAATGATCTGTCAGCTCACACCCCCTACATCACTGAGAACACAAAGGTAATTGTACCTTGCTCTTCAAAGTGTTGGTGTCCACCTCTAGCAGCACTACTGTGGAGGAGTCACGGATTCACAGAATATGCTGAACTGGAAGGGATCCCCAAGGATCATTGAGTCAAACCTTGGCCCTGGACAGGACCTTCCCCAAGAGTCACATCGTGTGCCTGAGAATATTGTCTAAATGCTTGTTGAACTCTTGTCAGGCTTGGTACTGTGACCACTTCCCTGGGCAGCCTGTTCCAGTGCCCAACCTCCCCCTGGGTGGGTTCTACTATCCAACCCAACCCTTCCCTGACACAACTTCAGGCCATTGCCTCAGGTCCTGTCACTGGTCACCACAGAGAAGAGATCAGTGTCTTCCCTCACAGGAAGTTGTATATTGCAATGAGATCTCCCCTCAGCTGCTTTCTGAAGATGCACTGGAGCAGCAGGATGCATTTTTATTTTTAGGTCACTGTAACTTAAGCCATTATTTGGATAACAAATTGATTTAACTCAGTTGCCATTAATGAGTTCCAGTGCATGTAAGTCATACTTGCATGGAAAAAAAGAACACAAAACCCAATAGTTCTCTAGTTGTGAGAGCAGAAGAAGGATGGATTCTTTGTCCTATCCAGTGGCCTTTTGGCCTCTTACTTTTCTTTTTCTCAATAGCACTTCTTGACTGGGGCAGCTGTGGTGGAGAAGCTTGTGTGAACTAGACCTCTGTGAGGTTCAGCCCCTGGTTAGTTGATGAACCTGAACAAATCACATTACCTGTGGAAGCCCCACAGTTTCTCCCTAAAAGTAAGAGGCAATAATGCTTCTCTACACTGACTGGTAGACAACAAATCCATATTTCATTACCAAGGAGTGCTTAAGGGCTTGCTTCATGCAGTAAGGAAGACACATCTGCATACAGTGAAAGGTATTCTCCTGTCAGTATCCATCCATGGCTCCTTCTCTGCCTCTTTTTTTTCCCAGTACTGAACAGACTCTTCTACAATGGTTTAGACTGAAAAAAGTAAAGTTTGTAGCAACTGTGTTGTTCAGTTAAATGTGCATCCTTGTACCTCACTCATTCATGTCTCTTTATAATATGCATATGGATTATGTTACAGGTTTTACTATTTACTTCATCCTTGTACTTTCTCCTTTGAGAAAAATATAAGCTCATTTCACTAGCTGGCCATGTACATTACTGACAGGTGTCAAAAGTGCAATTCACCTACCAAGTAGGCTCCTATGGATCTGTAGTGGACACTTTTTGCAGTTGTCTGGTCTCTATCCTTTTGTCCACTGCGTTGGGACAAATATGACAACAGATTTTGTGAGTAAAGCCTTGATTTTCCACCTCTGGGATAATGGCTCACATCCAACTTGACCCTCTTAAGTTCAATCACCAAAATAGATGGAGATGAGGCCTGGGTGGGCATAAATCTGAGCAGTTATGAGGATGGTTTGTAGCAATTTGTGGATTCTGATTAATTTAACTTAAAGATACTTGAAAAAGAGAAAAAGTAGTTCAGAACTGAGATGGAGGGAGCAAAAAGAAGATCTTTGATACACCTGGGGCTTCTGGGACCAGCTGCTGGTTTTCATCCTGAAAATTTATGGGGAATGTTCAAAGGATGGACGCTAATGGTTGTGATAAGCAGGGTTTCCTTGGATATGTAGAATTATTGCTATTTACTCCACAATTCGTCTACCAGTTCCTTATGATCTTTCATGGGTTTTAGTCAAAAGTAAAATGGCCCAACCTAAATAATTTGGGTTTTTTTCATAGTATCTTTATGTAGGCCCAATTGAGACACTTCTGCAAGTCATCTCTAAAACTACAAGTTCGTTTTCTGTGAACTTTAGGAAGTGCAGCTGAGCTTATAAAGGGAAAGAAAGGTAAATTTTTTTACTTTAAATACCTTCAAATTCTTACTACCTGCCCTAGGTAGCATTTTAGCTTTCATTTAGAGTTTTTTTCCTTTTATTTTTTTTCTATGCATGGTTTTTATTTCTCACTATACCACCCTGAATTACCATAACTGACATACTTGCGTTTCAGCTTTTCAGACTTTAATTTCTGGTGTTAGCAATTCACTCTTTTTTTTGTTTGGATCCCCCATCTACACTTTTCTGCTAATCTTTAAATTGTATTTTGAATGCTGGCATAATTAGATCAGTAGCTACCAGGTGAGGAAAGTTTAAATAGCTATTTAATCAAGCTGATAAAATCCTAGCTTGGGGGGTTATGTGATGTGTTGGGTTTTTTCCTTTTTGTTGGGGTTTTGGGTTTTTTTGGTTAAAGACATTTTGCAGATGCACCTTAGGGCCCTAAGGATAGTATTTTGTTTTTTAATTATAAAAAAAATATTGTTTATTATATTTATTTTTGTACAGACATATTTGCTTGTCTGTTGTTTTATGTAGCTTTATATCTGTAGGCCCACTTTGATAAATTTATATGCACTATCCCAAAGTGCACTAGTTTGATCATTAAAATTAATAGTCTACAGTTTGAAGTCTTTTAAGATAGATTTTTTTTTCCCTCTGACCCCACTTGTATCTAAAAGGAAGTAAAGTTTTCTGGAAGTTGCTCTAAGTTAAGAGTAAACAAACAAACAAATGAATACACTGCAGGCAATCTGGTGCAATTAATGTGAGAGCCGTCAGGGGGGTATATTATAATGAGATGAACTGACAATGCTGCTCAAAGGCTAAACCTAAAGTTTCTACTCCAAGGAGGAAATTTATATTTATGCTGCTTTCCAATGACAGGCTTCATTTATGAAAGATAAATTTATTTTGTTTTGTGGGAGGATAAAGAAAAATCCTATTCTTTTCCTTGAAGGAGCTGGCTTAGGACTTTAAATTACAGCGGCTGAAACATTAGGGAAAAATAGAGAGCTCACAACAAACACCAACCAGCTGCTTCTGCTGTATATTTAATATGTACAGCTCTATTAGATTGGTTTATTAATACATCTGCAGGTATCCTGCAACAGGGGCCAGATGGCTTAGGAGATGAATAATGACATAAAAAGGATGGTAAGTAGCAGTCTATTGCAGGTCAGAAATAGCCAAATCATGTTGCCTTCTGATGTCTAGTCAGTAACCAGCACAAATGAGGGGCTCGCTCCTGCACCTCATCCTGTACCACCAAAACTGCTGCAAGTATGAGCATAAAAAGCATATGAGCAGAAAAAGCAAAATATGTAGAAGTGGGGACAGGCAATTAGGGAAGCGCTATCTCTACGTTAGTGATGATGTTCCTTGGTAGGATGCTGCAGGATGTTTCATTTTTGGGAATAACAAAAGATAACAGCAGATCCCAGGAAGTGGATCTGTGTCCACAGCTGGCTCCTGGGCCCTGAAATGTGCACACCGTGGGTTCCAAAAAGTGACATCAAGGTCTAAGCTAGAAACCTCCCAAGGGACTGCATGTTTTGTACACGCTGTAAAATGCAGATCTGTGCAGACAGCAATATGGTAGGCTCTATTTTTGAACTTATGTGGTCGTCTCTGGTCTTGAATTGTAAATTGAAGTGCATTCTTAAGGAAACCCTTGTAGTTGGGTTTTCTGAAAGCATAGGTAACAAATATTAGGAAAAAAAAAGTGCCAGGCTTTGTGCCTGCTTCTCTGCTTTTATTTTCTAAAAGTTCAGAAGTAGTTTCCTGTTTTGAATTTATGATTATGGAAACTAGTATTATTGGGTGATGGCAGGCAAAAGAATGAGCAAATATGGTAGCAAAGTGTTAATAAAGCTGGTATAAATTCGTTATACAGATGCAATACAAACATAATCCTGCTTTCTCTATTTGATGGGGCCATAAAGAATCATTGTAAGATTCATCATATGACCAAACCTACAAAAACTCTGGTTTTGTCTGAGTGTCAGTTTTTGTCAGAGTGTGCTGCAGGTGTATTTGTCCACAAACCCTACCTGGGTGTGGATACTGTCAGAGTAATATGACATAGTCATAATACAATATATGTCTTAAATTCCTTGTGTTAGTTCAATTTTCAGGCATCCAAAATAAAATTGATTGGTCCTGTCTCTTGGGCCTCAGGAACACAATCTTTTGCCTTTAATCCTTTGAACTATTGGTATTAAAGGAGTGATGCTATCTGGTTTGTAGGTTTGCTCTTGGAGACCTGTTCTGATGTTAGCTAGGCCAGGTATACCGCATAGCTGAGGGGAGAAATGATGAATGTGTGTGTAAAGGATATTAACTGTGGCACAAATACAGACTATGAATGATGCACCCAGATGAAGGGGGAGGTTGTTAACTAACACTGGCCCATTTTAAGTCTGGAGGTGTGCTTAGAAGGGCTGTCGAGAGTGGTCTAGGAAGGTATCTGACACCCGAGATAAGTGTTTCTCTGATGTCTCTTGTAATACTCTAAGATTATTTGTGCCTTGCAGCTCACTTTGTAATAAATTACTCCGATGGCTATTTAGTACAACTGTCCTGTAGCTGTACTTCAAATCTAAATAATCCCTTGGTCTCCCTGCATTTCAGGGCATCTATTGAAATTTAAACTCCTCATCCCCAGATGCTAATGGATATGGCTGTCAAAATAAACACAGAGTCCCTTTAAATTAATTATTGTTTTGAGATTTGGGTACATGATGGTTCTTGGTGTGTTTTTTAATTCTTTGTTTGTTTGTTAAGCTCGTCCTCATGCTTTGTTGTTGCTAGTCTTGTAGAGTATACCAAAGATAGAAAATGCTGCGATTTCAAACAGGAGCAGGAACAGGGCTGGATTTGGATACAGCTACATATATGTAATTATTTGGAATGATTTAGAGCAGATCAGCCTTGAGCTGTGAACACACAGGAAGTATTTGTTTGTTTGTGTGTTAGCTGGTGTACACTAGTGAAGCAGAAATAAAGCCCAGATACTTAAGTGGTTTAAATAGGTTTGTATCTGTAGCTTCCCTGGACCCACAGCAATTTACATTTGCTGAGAACTCAGTCTAATAAGTCCAAATATCTATAAAAATAAAACCCATAGAAACAGTAAAAAATTAAGACCTGTGTTACGTAACTAATTGTAAGTCTCAATTCTTCAATGAAATAAGATAATTTGACATGGAAATACAACTTTAATGCTATAGATTAAAAGGATGCTTATTAAAATTATTGTTAATATGACCAGACAGTAAGGACTATTCAGTGACACATAAGCTGAAGGACTTGGGGATGTTAAAGCAGTTAGTTCAAGTCCAAAATTACATTCTGTAAGAATTCAGGTGGAAGAATCAGATTTGAAGTGTTAAATCTGATAAAAATTTTTTTCTACTATCTAGTGAATTCTAACTTGATCTGCTCAAGCAGATGAATAATTACCATATCTAAAAACCACACCAAAACAAAACAAAATATGAAACAAGCCTATTTTATTTATTTAGCATGCTTTCAGGCTGTCATCTGCTTAGAGAAAGCAGAGCAAGAATGTCCTTGGCTAAAATTAGGTATATTTGCCTTTACAAGGTAAGGATCTAATCAAAGGCTTTACTCACAGCTTCAAATATACAACCTCATAAATCAATAATAGATTCATTTTATAATTGCTGCAGCTTTCCTTCATTCATTCTAGGTGTCCTGCCTATAGGGATTTCTGTAGCTGCCTGCTTGGTGTTCCCTGGATGGTTGCAGGTGGTAATTTTTTTCTCATCTGTTAGCTCCCTTGGTCATGTACTTCAGTTTCCATTGAGTGTATTTTATGAAGATTCTATAATGTCTTTTAACTTTCCACCTCTGTTCTCTCTTGGCACTACTTATCTTCATCACACATCTCTTTCAATCTGTCCCGAAATTCACTCTTGCTTTCTGCTGTATGTCTCCTCACTGTTCACACATGGTAATGCTTCATTCTTCCAATCATGTGTTGCTCACTCAGTCACTTTTAATGCAAGAGAATGAAAAAGGCTTTTCACACTGCCTGCTGTCAAGTGCATTTAAGGGACTATATTCATGGCAGAGAGTAAAAACTATGTCTGGGGGCAATTAAATGCACTAGTGAAGCAGAGGAGTTTCCTGACTGCAGGGTCCACATAATCCTTCCAAGAGCTGAGAAATTCTCATCCTTTGCTGAGGCCATGGGGAGCTGAAAGGCTCTGAATGCTTTGCAGGATCAAATAATGAAATTTATGGAGAAGCCAAAGAATATTTCATAAGGATGACTTTATGAACATTACTCTTTCCTTGTAGGGGCCTGCAGATTTTATGATGCTGCCTTGTTCAAGGCAACACAATTGTCAACATAGGAAGAGCCTTGGCAACACATCAGTTAAGAAATAAAAGTGGAAAATTCTCTAGTGAGACCTTGATTTTGCTGGTTTCTCCGATACCATGACACAGCAATGGCACTGCTCTGTCATTCAGTCGTGAATAAAACAAAATTATACATAACCATGGCAGTAGAAGTGCTACAAACGTACACAGATATGCTAATTATCCTGCCTCTTTTTTCAGTACATGGGTTGAGGTGATTAGTTGTTATGCAAATAGCTGGAATCGCAGCTCAAAGTGTGATTCTGTAGTCTGAATTTGTTAGTAAGCTAATTGGTGTGCATATTAAAAAGTATTCTTAAGGTATTTACACACGTACAATAGAAGAATTTCAGTCTTTCATCCGCTTGGCTGCAATAAAGAAAATCAATTAAACAAATTAAAATGCCATCTACTAAGGATTAGTACTTGCAGAGATTTCATTGCAGTAAAGATTTTCCAAGAATGACAGCTTAAACTGATAGACTTGGGGGATTTTGTGTATTTCTTTTGTCTTAACTGGCTTACATATATTCAGATGTGTTTCAGTTGAGTCTTCCACTTGTGCAATCCTCTCTCTATCTACTTCCGTGTTCACCAAACAAGAACTTCATGTGCTAACCCAGAAGAAAATAATAATCCTTTAATTACATTGAAATTTTGAATATGTAGAGAGGCAAATATAAGAGAGGTTTCAACCATATGCATCATGCTTCTAGTAAATGTGGATCAAATGCAATAGAATTATTTTAAAATTAACCAGGTCCAAAATAGGAAAATCCTGCTCTATCTTCCTTCTAAAAACTTGCTTAGATTATTTCATGCAAGTGAAATCAAGCTGGAACACCAGTTTTATCAAAATGTGATGCCATTCTGCTTTCTTCATCCACCTCCCTCAACATGGCTTGCTAACCAACACTGGACAGATAGGGTGTGCAGTGTGTTTGTGCACTCAAAATGTTAAATCTCATGATACACTTAATGATATTAATGGTGACAATTTTTGCCTTCTGGGCAGGTAGGAGGTCAAGGAACCCAAA
>WEIV01013371.1:0-39663 GCA_013390005.1 Calyptomena viridis | reverse complement strand
TGTGCTACTGTATTTCTTCTTGTGGTCAGAACAACAGTTTCTAATACAGTTTCTAATACAGTTCCTCTATTCGCACTCATTTGGCTGTCCACACTGATCAGAAAGGTATCTCACATTGATGTCGTCCCTGCATATGGAGTGAGTTCACACTTACCATGCACACAGATTTCAATGCTGCCTTCTGATTTAAGCTCTGAGTTCAGTCAGTGAATGTGAAATGGGGCAGGGGCTTGAAGGAACATGCAGGTGCAGGTCCTTGCTGGAGCAGCCTACTGATATTTTCCTTTTCCTAAGTTTGCCTCAACAGTTTCAAGTGACTCTATTGATTTAGTACGCAAAATCTTGTCTGTGTTAAAATAGTCACCCAAGGTAGGGTAATAGCAATATTTAGCTCTCAAAAGAGCCAACATCCTTTCATTCTTGTGAACTGTCTTGGGGGCATAAGAGCCAATGTCCACTGAAGAAATAGGAGTTTTGCTACTGATTTCTCTGGATTTGGGATTAAAACACATACATGTTATTGTATTACATTAAATTATATTAAAACGCACACATACATATATGTATATACACACACACGCACATTCAGTATCTTCAAAATGAGGCTGGATTAACCATTCCAGTCAACCAAAGAGTTGTATTTCTAGGAGATATTCCATGCCTGATGAATTCTTATTCAGTGCAATTTATGTATATAATATTCAGATTAAAATTATACTAGAGGAAAGAATGATGAAACATCGTGATTGTATTGAGGTTGAACAATTATAATACAACTAACTACGCTGTTTAAATATTAATTTTTATGAAAGACATTCATTATGCTCTTCATCTGGTAAGTTGCTCTCACTTAAGACTCATTCCAGTGTTCAATCTCTGATAGAACATTGGAAAAAATCATAAAATATTTAAATGCTCTCATTATGTTTTGGGCATAATGCTTGTATTGACAGTGTATCCTGCACTTCATTTACAACCAAGCTTACAACTTTTGCTACGTAGAAATAACTGCAGCTCCTCTGAGGCAGAATGAATTTGCTACTAAGAGTTAAAATGAGAATTGCTGTGAGAGAACAGACTAAAAACTAAAAGGCCCTTGATTAGCCTACTATTTTTGAGAGTAGCACTGAAGCATTATTTTAAGTTATAGAGTAGATAACAACAGTTAGACACACTGCATGGCACCCAGCATAACATACAACACTATCCTGCATAATATGTAACATCGGCATAAAAATGGCATGAAATGGGATCCTTGCACATTATGGCATTTTAATCTCTTGGCTTTTGCTTTGTTCTGTCTTGTTCAGTGCAGCTTCTGTCAATTACAGTAAGAAATCTAACAGGTACATCTACTTTCATGCACTTGTTAAGCCACCTTTTGTTGAATGTGTGACCGTCTTAAAACTGAATTGCAGTGCTCACAGTATTTTTGCTATGTACCTGTCTGAGACGTCCACCTGCCCAGCAAAAAAGCTTTTGCTTGGAAGGGAGAGTTTCAGGCTTAATCACTTTTGTCTTTGTGCTGAAATCCTCTCTGTAAGAACAACACATTCTTTGAACTGAAAAAAATTTTATAGAACAGAGGCTAGCCACAGCAACTCTGAGGCTTCTTTTCAAATAACTTTTTCAAAACTGAATTCATTCTTATCTGAATATTTTGAGGAAGGCTGAGTTTTCCCAAACTACATCTGCCTCTGCATTCTCTGTAAAGTCTTCCAGGAATATTCTGAATGCAGACGACAACCATGAACACCAGCCACCTTACAGATGAGTCCACAGGCCCTGTCTAATAGCTTAAAGCATAGATGGCAAGTTTCAACACTTCTTCCGTTAATTTATAATGAGCAGAAAAGTTTTAAATTAGTATAACATGTATAATGACTTTGACTTCAGCCTTGTCTTCCCTCCTTCTGCATGTCACATGTCCTGGGATATAGGTTTTTCAGCGTGTGGCTTTGTACTTTTGCCTGTGTTTGCCTGATGATGTAGCCAACAGTGCCATATGAAGGTCTACATACGGCTGTAATGCAAATAAGAATAATAACATAAGCCTCTGAGAAGGTAAGAAGTTGTTTACTCCTTCCTATGAAATGAGAGCAATGAATGGTCCCAGCTACTTCAGCTGCATGCATGAACTAGCTGTGTGCCAGATAAACAGAGATGAAGGAGCCACTCAGGTTTTAGGGGCCATGGGGAATTTAGTGATAGAAAAAACTTCATTGACTGAAGCTTTCTATTCAGAATTTCTCAATGATGCTTTATGACCTATCTTAACAAGTGTGAGCTTAAAGTCCTCTCTGTCATGAAGCAAATGACAGTCAGGGAAAGGATACTTATTCTGTAATGATGGAAATGCTCAAGGGATATTTGTGGAGTACTAAATGCAACATGATGTCAGACCCTTCCTGGGGCTCAAAAGAACTATGGCAATAAAAATAACAGGAATACTATCCTGTGAGCTTCACTGTGTGAGGTGATACTGATAGAGTATTTCCCAGAAAAAGCTGTTGCAGATAACTTTGCTTCATGGAAGATAAGCAGAGTAAAATATGATGGGACCCTATTGTCTGAAATACCTGTAGCAGAATGAGTGAACAGAGTAGGACCTGGTGCTGAAGGAACACCTCCGTTTTGGGATCATGCTGTCCACTGAAATTGAAACATGGCAGGATTTTTCTGGAAAGAAGAAAGGAAGGATAAGCACAGTGATGATGGAACATTTGGTTATTGGATATTTGCACTCTCGTGTGATGAAACACATTAGTTAGTCCTGAAACAGAGGGCTGCTTTTTCCCTTTCACAGATGAATTGTCAAGTGTTTTTACAAACTTCTGTTGTGTATTTTTTTCCCTCTGCTAAGGTTTTTTTGCTTTCTTTATACATATCACTTATAAATGGAAATGTATTGCTTATTAAGAGTACCCTAAATGCTGACTAGTTAACCCCCCATATTCTAGATCAATGGACATGGTATAATTTTAACACAGAGTCTTAGTTGTTTCTGCCCAGCCTTTGTAGCAACAACTGCATCTGACAAAATGGTTATAATAATAATCCATTCTCTGCTCAATGCTCTAACATCACTGACTTATTCAGTAGCAATCATGAAGGATTATTCAAAGTACAGACCAATGGGCAGCATCAAGAACAATGCCTTCACAAATGCAGGGTAATCAATGATGGCTATTTTCTGAACAAGAATACTTTAAATTGTACTGCAGACAGAATTCCCTCTGGTTGAATAAGTTGCTGAAGTGGAAAATTTTATTTAACAGCATTTGGTACGAATCTTGCAAGTCTCCACTGAGTCATTAGGAGTGCTACAAAAAGTCCACTTTAGCTGAGAGTTGCTTTTTGACTCCTTCCTGGGTGAATATTGTGAGAGGTTGCAGTAACCGTGCAGTGTCCTCTAACACCCTTCCTCCCCCATTCACACAGAGCAGCAAGTGAGTACTTGGTCAAAGAGCCCTGGGCAAACTTGCCCAGCTTTCCAGAATTCCCCAGCTCTATCTACAAACTAAAATACCACAATATTTAAATATGACAGTCTTTTGTTCTGTTAAATCAGTATTACACAGAGCCAAGGCCTTTTCTGCTTTTAGTACTGCCACATTGGCAAGGAAATTGGGTCAAATGTGACCTCACTCAGCACAAACATGTGCACAGCACAAACATTTCCTTGGGAAATGGGAAACAAATTTTCAAGTTCTCCTACTATTTGATTGAGCTGTCAAAGTCAGACTCCCATCTGAATCCCTGTGAAGGGAGCAGTTCTCTCCTTTATCTGCAGCTGTTATTTATCTACCTTGATGCAAACTTGTGCTTATCCAAACCATTGGCTGAACCTGCCGAAGTTACTAGGCAGTCTATCTAATTCTTCTTTCACATTTTGGGAGAGGAGAGAGGAAGAGCTGATATTACTGTGAAATATTTTGATTGTATCTTGACATTGAAGGTGAGAAAATATACAACAAAGTACAAGTGGAAAGGGAAAACACTTTCTGAGAAACTGTATTTCCAATACAAATTTTACTTGGCTGTCTTAGAGTTGTCTTGATGAATTAATACATACACTTTCTGGTCAAATTAGAAAACTATGACTAACCTGTTGCTTACATTTTATAGCATTTCTGGAGTTACAGCATCATTGAAAAGATGAGGAAATGCATCCTACAGCTTTTACATCAACTCAACTTGATGGCCCCTTTCTGGGTCCAGCTATAGTCTGGCTCAGAAAGAGAGGGCAGTAAGACAATTGCCCTTTCTTCTCTTCCCCCAATGTCACACTCTGCATTAGCTGACACAGTCTGGGTTCACAGCCCCCAGCTTGCACTCCCCTGAGACAACGCTGCACTTGCACTAGTCACCAGGGCCAGAAGACAAATGAGAGCACCTCGGGAGGAACCAGACTGAGTAATAGCCGAGCCATCTGGAAAGGTTAAAGGTCACCCATCCTTTGCACTGCCATAGGTTTACACCACTAGTCTCCCTTAGAGCACAGCCCCCCTAAAAAAAAAACCAAAACTTGCCACTTTTAACCTATTATTTTGAATTACCAAAATGTTTTAACTGAAGCAGAGTAGGCAAATCCAGTTCAAAATGTTATTAACTGTTTGTGTGCATGAGGGACATCTAGACAGCATGATATCCTCTCATGAAGGGATACCTGATCTAGTTCAACTACTGCACGTAATATAACCAGACTAGTATGGCACTCTGCCCAGATTAATTTATCTGTCTTTTCAAAGGCAGGAAGTCTGACAGGTCTGCTTTATTCAGTGTCTTAGTTGTCACTAATGAGCACTGTGTAACTAGAGACTCTGAACAGCACAATAATCGATTTAAAACAGCTCCCTCAAGAACTCCTTGAAGTTCGGTTCTCAGCCCTATTAATGATGCAAGATGAGAGTCCATCTATGTAGACTGGCTACCTAGATTAAGCTTGTCTGAAAACTACAGAAGCACAACACAAGGCAGAAAACACATCTCAGTGGCTGGAACACACATACCAGCTTCAGCTTCTGAGAGTCAGTTCAGAAATACCAGGGTTGGCCCACCTGTGCACCTACTAAAAACCAAAGCTAAAACATCAAGGACTTGAGAGAGTGCTCAACCTGTGCTTGAAAAATCCCACCTGCTGTCTGTAATGACCCTGTTTCAGCTATTACTGCATTTTAAATTCTTCAGCATGCTGTTAAGTCAGGCCATCAGTGAGAGGGCAGCAGAGATGTTAAGCCACACTGTCTGGCCTTGGCTCTTTGCTTTGACATTTTTATCAGTTTTTCACTTCTCTTGTCTGTTTAATCTATTTCATTTTCCAAAGCCATCATCTGTCTACTAAAGTTATTTTCTTTCTAGGTGTTATTACTTTTTTTTTTGAGATGTTATTGACAGGTATGATGCAGGCAAACTGATATTTAATGCAATAATAAATCAGATACAGCTGAATCCCAGTTTCCTGATATAATCATATTAGAAAAAACTATTGCGCTATCCACACGAGGCCCTAATGAAGTCAACACAGCTGCTCATGTGTAAAACCATCAGAATTTGATCCACTGAGTTCAGCTGGATCTGGCAGCTCTCCAGATTTTCTGTTCCAGTTTCAGACATCACAGTAGCCAGTAGGAGCCAGTAACATTCAACGTCGGATCAGCCCTTCATGGAGATAGCCCTCTCTAGAGCTGCTTAAAATAACATAAGCTCCAGAAATATAATATCAGCAACTGTATTTACAATTGTTGCTTGAGGGTATATTAGTTTACTGTGCATTATATTGCAACATTCAAAATAATATTTATCATAGCCTTTGCTATGATATTTGCTCAGAGCTATTTGTAAAAGTCAATGAAAGCATGAATTAATCTACTGACTCTGTTCTAATGGTTCAGAAATCTTCTTTCTTCCCTCTAAACTCCAATTTTAGTTTGTGCTTCTGACACCACTTTTTTTATGGTTTTAATATAAAACTCAGAAAGAACAAATTGGACTGTCTAATCTTCGTCTTCAAACTCTGCTATGTCCTTTCCAGAAGATGTTGACTGATACCTCCCTCCTCTCATGCTCTTTTCCATTGTGGCATCTTCATGCATGGCATCCAGGCTAAGTCTGCTTCAGAGAAGGGTTTAGGGTTTCTTTGTCCTTAAACCACAATAGCAGCTCTAAGATAAGATGGTGTCTGCTTCTCTAAATGTCTAAAGGGCTCATATGCTCTGATCATTTCACATCTCAAGTGCTATAACATTCTTTTCACTGATTTTGATAAAGGATATCTTACATAAGCAGCATCTTCCTGAAAATGACATCTCCTTTACCTAAGGGTACTGCATTAACTGCTTTCATGTCTCTTCTCAGATGTGAAAATATACACTTAGTTTTCCATGACGCTACAAAATTGTTTAGTCTCTTAATGTGTTCTGATTCTCCTCATAATTTTGGCTGTGCATTCTTTGCAGGTTTCTACATGTTTATATTATTTGTAAATTGTATCCTGAAATTTATTTTGACTCAATTCCATAGGATAGAGTGATACACCTATATAGTCTCTAGCCTGAAGGGTTTTTAATAAAAAGGATTTATAAGCACTGCACAAGTATAAATTACAATGTCAACAGTATCTTTAATTTATATAGAAGGAATAGTAACTATCATTTCATTGTTTTTTTTACTGCATACATATTCTCATGCTTGCCCTTGCTAAAATAGGTATCTAGAGTGTGGAGCTTCTGAATAATGCGATGCTGGAAATCCAGGAAACTAAGTTAAAACAAACAAACAAAACCAAAGCAAGGAATAATCAATACACTAAGACATAAGCAAAAGCAACAAGAAACAAATTACTAGTCATGTTAGATGTTTCCACTATTTTCTTCCACAATTTCATACTACTTGAATGGATGAAATCAATAAAAATTAGACTAAAGGTAGATATGTTGTCCTGTGACATACCAGTGGGAAAGTGTTTTTGTCCAAGGTATGTATTGAGTCTTAATTATACAGTAAATACAACACTAATATAAGATGGGAACTTGTATCACCACTACTACTACTACTTGCTGAAACACACATGGGTTCAGCACTTCAAAATGTATGACTCCTTCCCACTAGCTCTGAAGGACATGCCACCAGATAGTTGCTTTTGGAATTAATAGTGGCCATAGAGAAGACCATATTAACACATACTTTATTTTGTAGGTCTTTCTCAGAATCCCTTTCCGGCCAATATGTAAATAAGATGCTAATCGAGAGGTGTGCAGGGAAAACATATTCTGACACGTTGGCACATAGCATTTTCAAGCAATACACAGCACATTTATCATTACGTTAATGTGAGATCCCAAAGGCAGCATTGCCTTTAAGGCATACTTGAGCATGCCAAAATTTTCCTTTTCGTAGGAGGCAAAATAGAAGATAGATTTCTGATTCAAGAGAATGCAAAGATTTCTGGAGTATTGCACAGCAGCCAGAAACCCTAAAATAAAACAGTATTTTACATTTGTGTGGTGCTGTTTTTTCAAACCATGAGCAGTTTATTAGCCACATTATTTCCCCACTTTTAGAGATGGCATAACTGAGGCACAGAGTTTAATGCAATGTTTTTTAAATAATGCTCGTTGGAGTCATATGTATTTTGGCTGCACATGGTGTTAAACACTAATGGTTTCCCTGTCCTTTTCTTTCATAACTTATATCTAAAAAGAAAATTGTCTAGATAAACAAGTGAACATAATCAAAGAACACAAAATCAGAGGGAACTCCTCAAGTGTTTGCCTGAGCCACTTGCTCAAGGTCACACAGTAAGTCAGTGCAAGGGCTCAGAAAAGAGTTGTTACTCCTACTTCCCAGCTCATTCCAACCCTCATGTTAGATAATACTCCAAAAGCTTAAAAGATGTTCCAAATGTCATGTGAATTTTCTTTGAACAGAGATGCAAATCTGAAGGATATTGCTTATGGTAAGGTTCTGAGAATAGCTTTTTCCTGTGAACTTTAGGTAGTGAGACTTGACTATATTCCTGTGTCAGTAAATGTCCTAAACTTCCAGGTATCCTGAGTTTAATTTGAAAGTGTAATTGATAACAACTTAGCCTGTATATCCTTATGCCCATCCTTCCACTTCTTATCAAAAAGGCACAGAAATAACAATGGAAATATAAAAAATTTATGGTAAAGGAAACAATTTCAATACAGAAAGTCAAAAATTTGCTGGTTGAACCTAGGTCTCTCCTGACACAATTAAATATACATAACATGCATAAATGCATCATTTTAACATCAGCTACATGTCTTAGCTTTCTTCTCTCATTACTAGAAGGCTGCTCCAGAAAATTGATTGTCACTCATAAAACCTAGATCCCACATATTTGCAAACTATTAGCTATCCTCAAACCATCCAGCAAAAGGCAGGAAAATCCCCTCCAACAAAGAACAAGCACCTTGTTCCTTCCCCTCAAGGGAGAAATTGCACATTGACAGGTTCAGAGGACATACTGGACAAAAGTGTGTGTTCCATTTCTAACCAAACCACCTTGTGCCTCTTCAGTACCAGGATGCAGTTTACTACTGTAATGAGTCACTGCTCTGCCTTCTATCATGTTGTTTAGTGATAATGGGCTCAAGTATCAGAAATATGTTCTGGATTGTCATGGATGATTACGTATCCATCTGGACCTACTTATACATTTATGTCATTTTGTTGAGAATATAAATATTCGCAAAAACATGCCCATTAAGGGTTTCAGATGCCCTAAAAGACAATCAAATTCAAAGTCAGTACAAACATAAAACGTATAAGAGCAGCCACATCTTTGTGGCTGTTCATCCCTTTAATACTTTAACCTCAATGTGAATGTTTAATGTAGGCTTAATCATGATCATTTATATGCATAGGGTTCAGGTAGGCAACTTTCCCCACAGTGTAGTAAAACCTCACAAAACCAAAATGCTTCTGTTAAGCAGTGCTAAAATTTGTAAATGTTGCAAACTTTTTTACTTCATCTTACATTACTTTACTTTGTTTTTATCTAGTGTGCATTAAGGCAGAGAGCAATGGCTTAGAATGGCAAATTTGTCATAGTTAATCAAGCAAGCAAAGTCTGCATCTGAGGAATGCAACATTCACCAAGGACTTTGGCTTGAGTTTCTCTTTTTTGCCAGGAACCCTCAATAAAATGAGATATATTTATGAAACAGAGGGAGAATTAAGTTTACATTCAACCTTGTTAGAATCAAACAGAAAAGGGCACTCTGAGAGCTTTGTGAGAAATAATGTAAGCATTGAGCAGTGGGAGACCTTAAAACAGTACAAATACAGGAATAGCTATTAAAGAAAAAGGAAACCACAAGTTGAAAAGGTAACTGAAAGCACAAAATAAATGAAGAATTTTTAGTCGGATAAAAAACTCACAAACTAAACAGCACAGTAACTGTGAATCACTTTCATTAGTTGTGCTGTGGACTAAAATGAGGTAATTTTTGTCAGCACTGCTGCCCCATAGCAAGTTTCAAGCCTTCACTTGCTGTTGGCATTACTGGGCACAAGCTGCAAAAAACAGAGTTAATATTTCAGGTGCTTCATAGTCTGCATTTACCTTCATGGCAATCAGGTGAAAAAGCAATTATTTCCGCATTATCCGTCATAAAAATAAATCAAAGTAAGGTTCTTGGGAAGGCAAAACATTAGGAATGGTTCTCCTAGACAGTACTTTCTTTGGAAGCACTGCAGCAGGCATATTACAGGCCTGAATGAGGCTTTGCCATGCACATCAGTAAACAGAGAAGGCTGAACATCTGCTGCTGTCTCGGTGCTCAAGTTGCTGTTGTGTCAGCAGAGAAACCTCACCCTGTTGTCCCTAGACCTTGCTACTACACTCAAAATGAACTTGAGTAGAGTAGGTTTTGAGGAGGGTACATGCTGTCCTTCATAAATGATTAGTTGCCTGCTTTCCAAGTTGTAAAACTAACAAGCAAACACTTTTCATGAATTAATGAACAATATCCTTCTCCTTATCTAACTGTACAGGTAAGTGCCCAACTACACTAGCTCTAGCTGGAAGGCATTGGCTGCCCAGCCTGAAGAACAACAAAGCTTCCTTCAAGTATCAGTGAACAATTCACTTCTTTCTTCCTCATTGCATTGTATTGTAGATGTTCCTCTCTTTACAGACGTGCAACTAAATTTAAATAATTTAAAAATAGCTCAGGAAAGGATGTCATGAATTCTCTCTTCATGTTGCATTACCAGCTGCAGACCCTCACAAGGAAGGATAGGAGGTAGTGTAGTAGTACAGTAGAGTGCACACCCAGTGATACAGCAGCATGAGTGTGACCTCGAGCAAACCCACTGTCTAAATGGGCAATGCAGACACAGATGGGAAAGGTCAGAGCACTACAGGCAGCAGAACCATCATATTGCAGGTTAACAACAGAGCCAGGATCCACCATCATGATGTTGAGACCCCAGTCTTTGGCAAAAGTAGCTTTAGGGCTGGTGGTGCTGCCCCTGTCACCCACTGTGACGCTTTGTCTCAGAGCACAGGGGTTAATTCCTGGGAATGTCAAATGAGAAGGGCTAATGATGAGCTGAAAGAAATTTCAGTATTGCTACTGAACCATCTGATTATTTGGGTAACTGTGGGATTAAATACTCTAATGTTATAATAATTTTCTCCCAGGGAGCTAATTCTTTTATATATATTTATATCTTTTTCTGTATAAACACAAGCACACAGTTACATTTTCTGATTCTAAGAATTCTGGGACATGAAATAAGAAGTCTAGTACTTCTTGTCAGTGAGAACTTGCCAAGATGCCACATCAGCAGTACTAGAAGTGAAGGGCCCCCTGAATGTGTTTTACCTCTTTGTTAGGACTGACTCAATACTCAAATCTCCTATCCTATTATCCAAAACTTATACACATTTATAACATGGCTGATACGTCTAGGTCATGCATGTCTAGAAGTTTTCTGAATTTTCAACACTTTTAAAGATTGCTTTGTGACACATTCTTATAAAAATTTTCGTTCTTATTGCAGCTCCAGTGCCTTCTCGTTATCTGGAACTGTTATTTGACTGCTAATGAGATAGCAGGTATATCATCTATTTCTATAGATATTTTTGTGCAAGCAATGATTCACTCTTTTAAAATATTGCTTTAAATATAGCTAAAGAAATAAAACATTTTTCAAGGAAATTTCTAGAACTGTGAATAATATCACAAAGGTGTCTTTCTGTGTCCACCACAAACATCCAAGGCTACATTCTTATAATCTACTTCAAAAGTCTATGTTTTTTTTTCTCGTATTAAACAACACTAATTTTTTGCTACAGAGTGCAAAAATTCCCTTTTGCTTTTCCTATTCTACTGCAGTTAAAAAACTGTATTTTTTTTCATTTTAACATTACTGCATCTCTCAGATTTAACTTATTGCTATGTAATTGCCCAACATTTAAAAATAGAATCACATTCAATCTCAGAACATATCACAGAGGAGTCTTAACCAGCAGGAGATATCTGTTTAATCACTATTTTGCATTGTTACAGCTACAGAAGGAGAACTATAGAGAGAATTGGCTTAAAAATTAAACCATGTTCGGGCTGTCAAAGAATGGATTTCTAAAGAAAAAAAGAAAATTCTGACACTCACAAATAAATCTGTGAATCTATTATGTGTGTTTTTAATGAATAATGCTTTCCTATAATTGTACAAAGAAGATTTAGGTATTTCATTAAAATCATGATACTCTGACTGTGGAGACTCAGATAATTTGCTAGTTCCTTTAGACAGATGTTCAACTTACCTACAGTGCAGTCTGGATGCAGCAGTGTTGCAATGCCCCAAACACATACTATCCTCACAGTCATGACCCACCTCATACAGTCACTAATGGCATTCCTAGTCCACCTGCAGTTCTAAATGTATGGCCAGAGAATTGGCTCACATGATAAAAACACCAGTATTTTAAAACAGAATTAATATTATTAAGTAATCTGCAGTGACTACCCTCTGTCTTAGGTAGTATGTATTCCTAAAGCTTCCTAAATGCTCTAAGTGTCCAAACAAGGGGCACCAATGACTCTGAAAACACCACAAATAGTACGCTTGGTGCCAGACTTCATTTTTCAGTGAATTCTGCAAAGATTTTGTATCTGAAGGACCTTAGGTACAGCAAAACCTCTTTTTTTTTCTATGTTATACCCATATTAGAAATGTGATAACTGTTGGCTTCCTCACCAGAGAAAGAGACCTTCTGAAATCCTAAATAAGCTTGTCAGGATTTACCAGGAGTGCTTTGTGTAGTTTCTCAAAGATCCAGCAGAGCACGCAGAATACAGCTCATTTTCCTGGGAAAGGTAGTAAATACCTTCTTGCATTCTGCATTCTTGCACTGCCTTCTGCTTTTGTCATTTTTTCTTTGTTAAGGTGGCATTAATTTTGTTGCCAAAAACTCATCAAGTAGCATATTTATAATTTACACTATTTATTAGCATGACTGTGATCCTGGGTGAACCTATGTGGGGCTGTAACAGTTACTACTCCAAAATTCTGTAGTCCAGGATCAAGTAGAACAGGCAGCACAGCTGTCAACATAAACCAGCGTCCCTGCTTCTGTGCTTGCACACTACCAGTACTAGAAGTGATTATCTCCAATAACAAAATTTAAGATACATGATCTGTGATATGCTGGGGCATTTGCTTAGAAGAGGACTACATCAACCCTTACATCCCCATTTCACCCACCAGGGAATTGTAATTTTTTTCTATGTGATAGTTATCCCTCCACAGCACAGCAAAGAAAAATCATGCTGAAACAGACATAGTGAAGCTGCCCCGTTGCAATAAGTATTATATACTGCTTGAAGTGTATGTGTTAGTTCATTCAAAATATAAATTAACTGTTATTAATAATCACAGCATCACAGAGTCATTAAGGTTCCAAAAGACCACCGAAAACATTAAGTCCAACCTTTGACTGAACATCACCTTATCAACTAGACCATAACACTAAGTGCCATATCCAGTTGTTTCTTAAACACTTCCGGGGTGATGACGCCACCACTTCCCTGAGCAACCCATTCTAATGTCTGAAAGACCTTTCAGTGAAGAAATTCTTCCTGATGTCCAACCAGAAGCTCCTCTAGAAAAGGCAGATTGAGGAAATGGGTAGCTTGACGTCATTAGTCCTATCACTAGTTGCCTGGGAGAACAGGCCAACCCCCACCTGGCTACAACCTGCTTTCAGACAGTTGTAGAGAGTGATAAGGTCTCCCCTGATCCTCCTTTTCTCCAGGCTAAACAATCCCAGCTCACTAAGCCAATCCTCATAGGACTTGTGCTCCAGACCCTTCACCATCCTCATTGCCCTGCTTTGGACACACTCCAGAACCTTGTAGTGAGGGGGCCCAAAACTGAACACAGGATTCAAGTGCAGCCTCACCAGTGCCGAGTACAGAGGGACAATCCCTTTCCTAGTCCTGCTGGCCACACTATTTTTGATACAAGCCAAGATGCCACCTGGGCACACTGCTGGCTCATGTTCAGCAGCTGTCGACCAGCACCCCCACATCTTTTTCTGCCTGGCAGCTTCCCAGCCACTCTGTCCCCACCCTGTAGCTCTGCATGGGTTTGTTGTGACCCAAGAGCAGGATTTGGCCCTTGGCCTTATTGAACCTTGTACAATTGGTCTTGGCCCATCAATCTGGTCCTTCCAGATCCCTCTGCAGAGCCTTCCAAGGCTCCAGCATATCAACATTTCCACCCAATTTGGTGCCATCTGCGAACATGCTGATGCACTTGGTCCCTTTGTCCAGATCCCCAATATAGATATTAAACAGGACTGGCTGTAATACTGAGCCTGGGGAACACCACTAGTGACTCACCACCAACTGGATGTAGCATCATTCATCACCAATGATAAAATCTAGAAAATTTCTACATGACATTACATTACATAGTTTTGCCAAGAATGCACAGCACTGATTTAACTGCACCTTCCAATCTGCATAATGATGATCTCATGTTGTACTAGCATTTATTTCTCTTATGAAAATTATGTATCTATCATTATCTTTTACATATAAAAACTGTAGGGTTTTTTGGTCCTAAAGCTGATATTGCGTTTCCTACACACACACACACCATCCACTCCACCTAATAGAAAACTTTGCAAATAAAAAGGTACTGTGGTTTATAGTTAATGGTCTTTTGCTCTGACAGCTTTATTTAAACAAAGGTTTTCTTGCTTTACCTGTAATTCCATTGGTTAATTGGAGGCCTCACCCTTTTATTTAAGCGTTCATCTATTCCTTTGCAGTGGCTGGGAAATTTTTGTTGAAACTATTTCTGTGTGAGACATGCCATTGAATGAAAACCATTTCCTTAAATATATAATACCCTCTTTTACACCATTGTTTTATGTGGAAAAAAAAGTATTTTCAGCACTTCCAGACATTCATTTGTTCAGCTCCTTTGGAGTATGAATTTTAAACAATTAGGAGTAGGGCTCCATTACGTAAATTGGGAGGATAGAGTGGAAGAAAATGCTTTACTAGAATTTTTACCACTGTCAGTAAATGGACTGTGGCTGTGACAGTTTATTTCAGAAGTTCTTGCCTTTATGAGGAAATAATAAATCTATGTGCCCCCTTTGGTTTTACGAAATGTGATTGATGGATCCCTTATAGTGGAGGTGAAAAAGCATGCAACAATGCACAGATTTAATTCCTATCTACTTGTATGCAGGAGAGTTTTCTGCAGCATGTGTTGCTTCTTAGAAATCTCCTGTAGTATATCTGTGCATTCAAGTCACCAAAGGCTTGGCTTGGATCTCAGTGTTGCTGTAAAATACCCATTGTACACCATGACTTTTAAGTCTTTGAGACTGTGCCTGCAAAACAGCTGGACAGTCTTAAGGAGGTTTAAGGGCTTTAGATTTAATACTGGACTGTATGCCCCAGTGGACTCTGGAATGACAAATGCTGAGCACAGGCAGCCCCATGGAGTCTTCTGCTGGCACTTATTCTGAAGCCCCACACTCCAGACTTTCTCTTATCTCCCACCCTATAGCCAGTAAGGTATTTGAGAAAAGGAATTTTTTTGCATTGAAAAGAACTTGGAAATATCATTTTACCTCCTCTGACACCTTCTGGAAAGAAAAAGGATAAGTCTTTCCTACATTTGACACAAAGCCAAAGCCTTCTTGATGCTGTCAGTGAGTGGAGAAGCAGGGAGAAAGCTTGTATTGATTACAGGTTAGCCCCAAAGGGACTGAAAATGTGAGTTTTCACACAGCTTTAAGGAAAATTGTATGTGCTTCAAAGATGTTAAAATGTTGGTTTGAAGTTGTAAGCCGTGTCTAATGACTTTAGTAACATTGCTATGTAAATTTGAAGCTGCAGAAGTTATTATTCAATGTGTACAATCTAGATGTACACAGGAAGGTATATTTGGTGTGTATGAAGTGTACCTTATACTATTCGCAAGACTATCTGCTTTTTTCAGTTGATCAGATACAAGTAATCAAAAAAAAAAATCCTCTTATATATATGTGGACAGTCTCCTTCTGGAAACAATGTGGTTTGACATATTGTGTTTGTTTACACACACACACTTTTCATCTATTACATGGTTGCAGTATATATTTTGACTCTCATAGTGTGGGCACACGACTTTTTATCTAGTAATATCTCAAAAGGCTACAATAAAAGGACACAGGCTTCTAAAGATCTTTTTACTGTTTTCCAATATCATGTTTTAAAAAATGTTCTTGTCTGATACTGGAAGTGATCCCTATCAGTTCTACTCCATAAAATTCCTAGAGCTTTCATTTTCGCGCACCTTCACATTCTTCACAACCAGTGGTATTGATGTGCCGTATAACCACCTATTTCTAGGATGACTGCAGTAAATAAGTACTACTAAAAATATCACGAAGATTGATCCCTTTTTCTGCCCAGTTGACTATGTTCAAATGATTGGATAGTTCCCCTGAGCATAAACATGCATAGCAAAAAGAGGCCTTTGAGAAACAACATAGGACAAGCAGCAAATTTTGCAGAGTTGGACAAAGGTTAACCAAAATTTACACATATTAAATCACTCCCTCCTATGTGAAAATAATGCATGGTCATAACATCTTTGGTCATATACCATAGGTCTACCATATGGTCTACCCAGGGTTTTCCCTGGCCAGTTTACCATGAAGTTGGTTTACTGCTTCCTTAGCAGACAAGAGGTGGATTCTGACACAGACTTCACTGGCACCACTAAAAATGTGTTTGCAAGCTTATCCTTCAAGGCAACACAGTTTCATTACACTTCAGATGAGCTGTTCTAATCTGTGATAACAGATCAATAAGCCTGTGTGCAGTAGCCTTGATGTTGCAGTTTAAGTGAGAGAGTGTACCTGCATGCACTGATGTGCTCCATGTGTTTCTGACACCCTTTTCTCACTGCCCATGCATGCAAGTAATTCTAAGAAGCATCCAGAATTTTTTTAATGGCTAGTTACAAGCCCCCAGTGCCCAGTATGCTATAAAGATTACCTTCTGCAGCAATGCCATTACTCCTATTGAGTATAGTCTGGCGTTTGAAAAAAACCCACATTAAGTTTTGATGTAGAGTTTAAGTGACTACGTGAACAGTATGGATGTGATATCACCATATTTACATTATCATAGAATGACAGAATGGTCTGAGGTGGAAGGGACCTGAAAGATCACCTAGTTCCAACTACCTCTCACCACAGACAGGGACATCTTTCAGTAGCCCAGGCTGCTCAGGGCCCCATCCAGCCTGGCCTTGAACACTTTCAGAGATGGAGCATCCACAGCTTCTCTGGGCAACCCTGTTCCAGTGTTTCCTCACCGTCAAAGTAAGGACTTTTTTCCTAATAGCCAATCTAAACCTTCCCTCTTTCAGTTTAAAGCCATTCCCTCTTGTTCTATCACTATACACTCTTGTAAAAAGTCCCTCTTCAGCTTTCTTGTAGGCTCCCTTCAGGCACTGGAAGGCTGGAATTAGGTTACCCTGAAGTATTCTCTCCTCCAGACTGAACAAACCCGACTCTTTTAGCCTTTCCTCATAGGAGAGGTGTTCCATCCCTCTAATCATCATCTACACGTATATGTATAATCAGCAGGAACAGAAAGAAAAATAAAATACATGCACCCCTGCTTGCTAGCGTGGTGACTTTTAGAAGTTTGGGACTGAACTAAGAGAATTATGAGCATTTCTGTTTCATCCTTTCGATTGGGCTTTTGAGGTATGAAAAGAAATTGCTAAGCCAACTGAACTATCCCCTGTCTGAAAAATGGTAGAGAAGAAGATAAATATACTGGAGAGGAGGTCAGAAGTAAGTTGCTTACAGCAATCCTTCAGCAACATTGAATACCACATTGTTTCTAACAGCCACTTTACTTACATGAATCAACAATAGGTATCACCTCCTCAGAAAGCAAAAGGATCGCAATGGGTACATGACTTCTACCCTTCAAGAAAAAGACTTGTTCTTTCCATTCAACCAAATGCCCCAAAGTCCAAGGAAACCGAACGCCTTTTTTCTTTTTCTGTAGCAGAAGCAAAAAACCCCTTGCCATGCCCTTCTTCAAGAAAAGAAGGAATTTCCATTAGAAACTTGAGTTGGAAGTGTGGGATCTGGGGGAGCTTTAGGTCAAGAGGATCAGGTGCAGAGCCTGGGGAAACAGAGGGGTGAGCAGCTTCCCAGGAAGCAGTGTGGGCATTCTGTTCTTTTTTTCTCTGAAGATGGTTACAGCAGCATTGCTTAGAGGAAAGCAGAGCACAGATTTTAGAGTAAACTGAAAGAAGCAAAAATGAGATGCACCTTTGCTTAAAATACTGGCAGAAACTTGCTTTGGCTCACAGTCCCTTTACTAAGTATTGGCTTTCAGAAAGGAGATGCAGCGGGTTGATAACTTTGGTTTAGTAATAGGTCATACAGCACCGATAAAAAGCTAGTGGTGGGGGAAGCCCATTCCTCCCAAAGCTAAAGCATCCCCAGCTAATGAAAACTGTGACAGTCATTACCACCATAGGGGTTCTGATTACATCTGTTGATACAAGATTGATTTTTCTTGGCCCACATTCAACTGCCATCTCTGCAAACAGCTCACAGTAATGCAGCCTGTGGGGGGTTATTTTGGAGCCGCTGACTTAGGTGGCACTGTTTGGTTTACTGTTTTCTCGTGAATGCTTCCAGACATTTTGGTGCCTGTGTAAGTACAGGGCTTGCCAACAGCTGCCAATACAGGTCATAAAACAATGTAATAGAGAATTTCCATTTCTGCTGTGACTGTCCTGGATTCAGGGTGGCTGCCTCTGAAGCACTACACTTAAGAGTGTTTACAATTCTGAAGAAATTTCCAGCCCATACAGTAGTTGCAGCTTTTATCTCTTTGGCTTTGATCTCCTCTGTATTCTCTTAAATATAATTAAATCTGTCACATCATTTCTAATCTTCTCATTTTCTCTCTGAAACAAAGCATTTATGCACATATGAAGAACTTTAAACAGAGACAGTTTCCAAGGGGAGTAAAATATATTTGGGACACTTCAGCTCCAACTCATATATAATTTAGCAACAAATGTGGTGCATTCCATCCTGGCTAACTCCGGAACCAGAATATTTTATTTCATTTTTCCAAATGCAGTATACTTTACTTCAATTTCTCTTAACGTCTGTTGCTAACCTGGAGCCTTCTTATAACATGAATTTGACAATGCTGGCATACAACAAAGCACAAGTCTCACTGACAAACTGCACAAACTGCAGCTTGTGATTTGCCACATTGGTTTAACTAATGAAAAAAATTTGTAAGGAAACAAATTCTTTGAAACTTTCAATAAATTTTTGCATTATTCAAAGTTTTAACACAGACCAAAACTGCTTGCCCCCTTAAACAGCCTCATCTAAGTTTGGTGTCTAAAGAGATATGAAGTACACAATATTGCTATGACCCATTCTTTACTGTGCGTGTAGTTTTGCACAGCACAAAGAAACAAAAAATACGTTATTTTTCAAAGCTATTTTGCATTGTCCTGTTAAAATCTTAATTTAAACCTCCTAATTTTTGTATCTCCACAAGAATTTTCAACTTGTTATTAGTAAAATCTTTCCTAGCATCTCTAATTGCAATATCCTATTACACTCCAAATACTTATGGGCTTATCCTCCCATTCCACAGCAGCAAAATTACTTCCATCTTATAGATGAAGACCTGAGGCACAAAGTGATTATGGGATTTCCCACTGTTGCAACAGAATTCTGAAGCATAGCAAAATTTTGTCCCATGCTGAAAGAATGCTTTCACACTGATACTAGAATCCTGTGCAATAGGAACTAAAAATACCATGTTAGGAGAGGCATCTGGTATGATTAACTCAACTGAACCTAATGGACTACATGAAAGACTGATGAATTACATGAAAGACTACTAAAACTACTGTGCTGAGTTTCATTAAAAGTGCACTTGCTTTACAGGAAGTGATGGTTCCCTCAGAAAGACACTTGTGGTTAACACCTGTAACAGATGGATCACAAAATGCTCTGCTTGTTGGGCTGTGCTTTATCTTGCCAGATGAAGAGTTTCTCTAAAATCTGTCTAAACAGGGTGTCGCCAAGGTATTAGCCCTGTCCAAGTGACCTGAGCCAGGTGAGGGCAGTAACAGAGTTGCTGTGCCCGTGCAGTTTGGGTGTGATTGCATTAGTTCTTGTTTCCTAGAACTGCTGGGGCAATTGCACACACACAAGCTTTGCAGGGATTCCGAATGCAGCTATTGCTTAATACCAGCCAAGTGATAAGTCTAGAAATCAGAGATCCTGGATTTAGTTAGTTTATCCAAAGAAGATTACAAGACGATTTGTTTGGTTTTAAGAATACTTAGAAGGGAAAGAAAAATGAACACCAGACATTTCTTCAGGCTAACAAAAAAAGACACTTCAAGATGTTGCCAGTATATGGGAGCAGAAGCTACATAAATTTCAGTGACTTTAATTGACATGATTATTTTCACCTTTAATGCGAGTCTCATGATTTAGGGGTTTTTTTAGTAAAGCCTCCAAATGCTGTAATTATTTCATTCCTAGCATCAATGTTTCCACTAAAAAAATATAAAATTGATTTCTATGCCTCAGTGGCTGCACACAAAATACATTTAAACTATGAACACTGAAGTCTAAAGCACAGAATAAGAATGAAAATACATCCACAGCTTTTTTATGCATGATGTTGGCAGTGAGGATATTAAGGTGGGAATTAAATGCGCAACAGTTTTAAGTGAATCTGAGAGGTACATAGGAATAGATTGTATAGATGCGTTGCCCCATTACTTAGTGTCTTTAAGTTCCATGAATATCTACAATGGAAAAAAAAGTTTATTTAGACTTTTGGATATGAAAATATTAAAGGTGCTTTGGCTTGCATTGTGCAAAAAAATGGAATTAGATGCCTGTCATTGTTCTTCTCCAACTTTAAAAGATCCCTACAGAATATGAGTGCCAGGCCTATGTCCCATTTGCAATGCAACCTGGAGAGATGCTCTGTCAGCTTCAGGCTGCAAATACCCAAAATAGCTGTCTCATACATTCTCAGAGGATTTGTCATCTTTCAGCCATAGATCTTTGATACTGCTATTTAAGAAAAGCTTTAAAAAGAAAACAAGAATAAATGCTTAGAATGAAAGGATAAATAAACAAAACAGAAGCCCAGCATCCTTGAGAACGTGTGAGTACAGCGAGTCAATGTTTTACAGATAAATGAAGGCACGGCAGGTGAGCACAGAGCAATCTTGTTCTCTTTTGGGGGAAAAAGAAAAAAAAACCCACAGAATCCAGTGCTGTTAGTATTTGTCATATAAGGTTGTTTTTTGGTCATATCAGACATTATCTGATGTAACCAGTTTTGTCAGCAGCTTGATCTGACAGCACAATGTGACTCAAGAGAACCTCAAAGGAATTGATAGTTTCAGGTGTGTTTTGTTTAGAAACACAATCTTTTCTCAGGTTCCAGTCTTTGAACTAGTGCCAGGCTGGAGCAGACTGATATTGCTGGAAGTCACAGATACTTTTGCTGAGCTGACAAGAAGATATTCCTTCTAGACATGTTCTGTAAGGCACGTGGGACTGTCTCATTAAATGAGCTGAAATGCTGAGGTAGCGGCATAGGTTATTATTTATAGGATCCTACTATTTCAGATATATACAGAAGTTTTATATATAGAAGATACTTTTCAGTTCGGGCACTGAATATATTTTCATTTTGGAGAAAGAACTGAAAAGGTGAACAAATAAAAAAGGAGGTGAACCATTTGTGTTAAGGTGTTCTGTTGCAGACCACTGTCCGTTCGTTACATCTATAAATTGTCCTATTTATCCCATCTAAACTGAAGTCTTCTTGCCCTATGACCCCAGCACTTGGTCCACTGCTAACATCTCTCACTATTCCACCAAAACCAATCCAGTAATTACCAAGTACTTATTTGAAGAGAAGAAGCAAGAGCCACACATAGTTCCTCATTCTCACAAAAAAAGCCTTCAGAGCATGCTGCAGAAGTAGGGGATAAAGTAAAAAGGATATAGAGAAATACTAATAATTATTACCTATGATTTTTTTGTTTAAAAGGTAATGCCAATTCTTGAGCTGTCTAAAGTGGGCCCCTGTATTTCTAATTATTGTACAAAAAAGGGAGATATCACATAGGAGGTAGGTGGGAGAATATGATTGTCAACTTGATATGATATAGTTCTGGAAGGTTTCTTGTTATTTATGAGGGTAGGAAGAATTAAAATAATTGATATTTATCCCTTTAATCAAATAAGATATAGACATAGCCCTTCTTCTTCAGCAGGTCAATATGACTTAGGAGGGCAAAAGCCCTCTGCAGGGTCACATTGACAGAAATAGCGAATAAGTTTCACAACCTACTTCAGCTCACACAAAAATGAGTTGAAATGCTGTCTTCACAGAACTAGGTGCAAAAGTTATATGGCTTGAGCATTTTCTACTTGACTTATAGATACAGAACAAAAAATAAGAACCCTTACAATTAGGAGAGCCAAACATTGTCTGAAAACTTCTCCCATCTCTCTGCACCACCTCTAGAACTGGCTAAAGAACTTTGTGTATTTTTATAGCTGGCCAAAAGTTAGTAGAAAAGCTTCACTCATTTTACTTCAATATTTTTAACTTACAGCCTTTGGAACAGTTTGAGGTACTTAACCATTTCTAATGAATCAGTACACTTCAGATAACAGACAATGTGTCATGTTGAAGTCTAAAAATGAAACAGCATAAAAATGGGTGTGACAGAAAAGGGTCTGGGAAAGCCACTGAGATATGTACAATATGGACTGTTCAAAAATAGATAAGCAAGAAGACCAGGGGCCTAAAGCAGTACATATGTTATATGCTTCAGCTCAGTTCTGCCATCTTTGCATGCTTGTCTCTTATCTGGATGCAGGTATGCCTTATTCTATGTCCCTATTTAGAAATAAAGGAATTTCTACATCAAATTAATCCATTTCCTATTGTTCTCTGAATTCCTGAGCATCTCCAACACTCAACGGAGATGAGAAGCCTGTTAAGAAATGCTATTGACACAGCTTGCATTGATAATACAGAGAATGTACTCTTTGTGCAGCAAGCACAGTCCCACATGCAGTATTAAAGGAAGCCGTGCCTAATTACATTAGGTGGCTTTTTCTCAAAGGCCTTGAGAACAAACTGTATGTCTTATTTGTCAAGAGAGCTCCAAGTGTTAGCAAGTCAGATCCACAATTTATGAGCTTGGTGTGTTGTTTCTGCTTTCACTGATTAATGAGATAGTGCTCCTTATAGTGGGTCAGAAATTGGAATCTGTAAAAGAAGCATTAGAGATTTACAGCTTTTTGAGGAAAAGAAAGAAAAAGCAAAAGTGGGAAAGTGCACAACACAGTGGACATGGACCAGCTCTCTTTTGGGAATTTGTCATTTTAGCACCAGGGAACAAATGAGCATTTCTCAAAACTACTAATACTCCGATCTACAAGGCAGAGGGCATTTTCAACCATGAGAGTTTATTCTCACTGAATCTTGCATGTAAACCTAGTAAGGTCTTGGTATATGTCCCACTATATGCTGTGTCCTTGGCAACCATGAAGAGCTTCTCAGGAGCAGGCTGGCTTTAGGTGCCCCTTCATCATTTCTGAGGAAGGATCACTTCAATGCATTGGTAGTAGCATAAAAAGATTGAGAACCACCTCCATTACACAGTACATCACAGCTACTGACAAGGCACATTACCTACGTGATATCCATCTGATTTTTCACTGCAGTGATTGCACTTTGGTGAGCTGTTAAGGTAGGAATCACTCTTTTCATGTGCCATATTCCAGCAGTTCTACAGAAATATTTGGTCTTATTTAAATGATATGATGGTCAAATAGGCTTTATTTTTAATCACTGTTTGGATGATTTATTTTGTGTACATTCAATCTAATGGGCAAGTACTTCCAAAAGTAAACATATTAAGGAGCTCTCGAAAAACCTATGCAAAACAAGATCCTAAATCTGCTTGCAGTGCATTAATCAAGTGGCAGAGTAAGCAAAGATTGATACGTAACTTAATCTTACAAACTGTCCTCAAATAAAGACATATGGTGCCAGACAGAGGGTTTCTGTATCTGGCCCTTGGTCCATAAACAATACTAAACACCTGTTTATACTTTTCCCTGTAAGGCAGGGAAACAAGAGTTTAGGAGTGTGCTGCTGAATCATCTGAACTAGAGAGTTCAAAAATACACCAATAATAGCAGCTCGACAACATAAATCTCTGCAGCAGAGATTCCCTTGCAACCCCTGTAGAGACCACACAGGAGCAGATATCCACACTGCTGACCAAGGAGTACCCAGGGTAGAGCAGGTGAGTATTCCCTGAAAAGAAAAAGCCCAAGCTGGGGCAGGTTTATCCTGAAGGATAAACCTTCATGCTGCCCATGAAGGACCCATGTCAGAGCAGAGGAACAGTGTGAGGAGGAAGCAACAGCAAACGATCAGGCTGATCACAACTGCCCATTGTCCGTCCCCCTGCACTGTTGGCTGAAGAAAGGTAGAAGAGTGGGAACAAAGTGAAACTAAGCCTAAAACAAGCCACAGTTGTGGACAATCTTAATTTTTGCTTTGCTTAAACTCATACCTTGAACTGTAACACACAGGACAGGCATACTCTTCTCCTGCCTGGTCAGGGCATTTGTCTAATGCCCACATAGGTGAACCACTCGTATGTAAATTTACAACCCTCGGAACTCCTGCCTTTTCTGACTCACAATCGATACATGGCGCGCAGTGATTTCTGATGTTTACTTAAAATAATTTTATTTAAATATCTATTAAACTATTGTGAAGGTCAAGACCAAGGTGCATAAATCTTCTAGGGACAGAAAGTGCATGTGCAGAACACTAAGAAGCAATGGATCTACAGGAAATAAATTCACAATGCAATAATGAGAGATTAAACAGTTGATACCAGTATGATTGATGAGCTTTATCACAGAAAAATTGCAAAAGCTCTCTGATTTCTTTTAGAAAAGGATTATGGGTATTAAAACCTCAGAATTTATTATTCTTATAGATATCACATATGAATTATTTCAGACACCTTTTAGCATAGTGACAAGAGCCTTCATATCAGGACAACATGCATTTCAAAGAGTCACTATACATATACTTTCCTTCATTAGAAGAAAACTGCATATACACAAATATAAAATATTGAAACAGCAGTACTGGATATGAGTTCAAATTAAGCACAATTTCCCTTTTCATATGCCACATCCAGGTGAGGGCAAAAATCTTTAAATCAAACTGATTTTAATATTTCTATACTATGAAGTCCAAAATCTAGTAGTGTTTTCTCATAGAAGCCCTAGTTTCTGCAGGAAGCACTATATATGCTTGTTGTTGCTAGACAATGCATTTTCTGCCAAGTGTATCCATTGGGCCATAACAGGAACTTTCTCTTTAGTCCATGTCAGAAGGACGGTTTTCTCTACCAGACTTTACTACAAACTAAAACCTTCCCATGTCTTACTCCAGAGCTGTTGCATTCCCTCATTGCTGTGATTTTTGCTGGCACACACTCTGTCCCGTACAGATGCTCAACAGTGCTGCTTTGGCAATTCTGGGCAGGTGCAAGGCCAAAGAGTCACCTTCCACATACAAAGATTTTAATAATTTCGAGAACTGTGGGTTCCTGAGTGTGTGGGAAGGGCACAATAAGGCAAAGCTGGCTGCACAGACACTTGAATAAATTAGAAGAGCCTTAGGGCACCTAGAGGCAGTTCAAGCATCAGGAACTCTGCCCCTTGCACTGATGCCCTGTAAAAGTCAGAGCTTGGAATGTACTTTCTAGAAAGAAAAGTCTTATAATGTCACTGCTCACAACATGAGACATATTTCAAAACTGTTCTCTAATTGCACCATGTCTGAATCTTGCCTCCCGTCCTCACACTCCCCAGACAAACAGTGATTTACTCTGAAGAGGCGTGCAAAAGGCATGCCTCATTAGAGGCTCAGTTCTGCAGCGTGCTCAGGGACTCGATGGCTCAGAGCGGGTACTCAGCCTGCTGCAGAATGATGCTCTGAGACGCCATGAGCCAGCCAAAGCTGTTAGTGTCCCTACACACTGTAACACAGTGTGAACCAAAGTTCTGTGCTGAAAAATGGTAATGTTTTTACCTGGAAACTGCAAATAGAGGCCGTACAAACCATGAGCTACAAATGAAGGCTTCCTGAAGTCCTTAGGAAAAACAAAACAAACAATCACCTTGTTCCAAAAATAACAGAAGATACAGAGCAGCTCTGGCAGAAGAAAAGTGCAAAAATTAAATCAGCTTCCTGAGAATATCAAGGCATCTTTCCCATCAGTTCTGCATTTGTGTATTTTTATAGTGCTGAAATTCACAGAATAGCTGAATTTCCTGATTCTCTTTCATGGTGTATTTCTAACTAGGCATTATTATCAGGATTCCTGGTCATCAATCTGCCCTCTTGGTTTCATTTGAAGTTAATAAGGTATGTGGTATAGGCACTTTACCCTGTCCAATCTACTGTGAATCTTTAGCTTGTGAGATACAATACACTGGATTATTACCTATTGAAAGGGATCATCATGCAGTGGCAGAGGAAATGGCAAGGCAGCAGAAATCAAGAAAGGATTTCAAGTAGGTAGATCTAAAGGGTGAAAGGTTGCACCTGACCTGCAGTATTTCCAGACTGCTGTTTTAAAATGTATGTAGCTTGTTCATAATTGGAAGTTTGAGATTTCAGCTTTGATTCTTGCTTGGTTTAATGATTCCCACCTATACCAAATGTGATTTTAGATGGAAAACAAAAGAAAATTATCATTAGGGGCTCATGCACTGGCACTGGATATCATTAAATAATTAGCATTTTCCAGTCTGCAGAGCTATAGCATTGACATTTCTGTTATTTTAGGTACAGTTAAGAGAATCTCTGTTATTTATGGTTTGCATAATATGTAATGAGTTTTTAGCAAAACATTTTCTAGATCTGCTCTACTGATAACATGCACCTTAGATGATACAACTGCATCAGTTGTATTAACTGGCAGTACCTTCCAAACACATCAAATCGTTTTACAGGTTTAGTCTTTTGTAACACGGAGTTATAAACTCAAATGTAATAAAAATTGAGGTATAGTTTTTCCCAGACCTGAATGAATGTTTTTCTAGTTTTTTAAAGAAAGATCCTAATGAATGTTCTAATTTTGTTTTTCTGATATTATAATTTTTATTCTGTGATCTTAACATTTTTCAAGTATGATGTAACAATATATTCATAATTTAGGCCCCTATTCTCCATGTATTTCTATCTAAAGCAAGAATATGATTCCTAATGAACCATGTTGTCATTTTCTCTATATTAAGAAATGAAACGGATGGTATTTAGTTCCTACATTCTACAGATGCTAGTTGGGAATCAACCTATGTTAGATTTTTTGGTTACTTTTCTTTTCCTCAGCATCTAGGACTTAATGGCAAAGTTGTTGACTGCCTTTAATTAGCAAATTGCCTTTATATTCTCTGACATTTACTTCACTTATTTGTTCCACACTGAATTCAGTGGAAATTAACATGAAAACAACAGAAAGCAAGGTGCAATTTTCCAGTTGAATCTGATTGTGACTTTCTCTTTTTAAAGAAGGAAATATTAATGGCTTGTCTCTGTAGAGGCACCTCTTACTTTGACATGGTTCTATGTTCTGCCATTGCCTTCCCAGGGCCCCCACTCCACAGGTGCCTGATCACCTCTTCATGCAGTTTCACGGTAGGGGAACACCCCCTCCATGTCCTGTGCAGGGAAACCCACAGCAGTGCTCACCAGCTGCATTAGGCTGACAAACAGCACAAGCATTAATTGCTGTCTATATCCATTTGTGTGTTAAATCTAGCTGCTTTCTGCCTTTGAAGAAAATTGCATACAAAATCAATAAGCTTGGGGAAAATGGCTATAAAAACACAATTCTTTAAGTGGAAGGAAAGTAAATTGCCTATGCTACTCAGGTAGTTTTGGATTTGTTGCCTGTTTCCATACGAGAGATTTCCTTCCCAATAACTTTAGTCTCAGAAATTATTGTTAGTCGGTGTAGGCCTAAAAGTCTAATGCATTAATCTTTATATATGTTCCCTTCTATTGCCTCTTGCTTTATTTATGGAAATCATTTTGCTAGAGTAATACCATAAGCTATACAACTTGTTTTCATGAGGAACCCAAGTTTTAAAAAATAACTCAAAATAAAACTAGACATGAAATATCATTTGAAAAGCACCACATAACAATTACAAATATTTATTACTTGCAGTAAATACTGCTCCAGTTTTTATGTAGGTGAAGCTTTTTAATGCTGCTACAAGCCACTATTTATACCTCTTCTTTATCATCCAGGAGTTTAAAACCTCTCAAGTGCCTCCTCCTTACTTTGAGAATTCACAGGCCACCTAGTATCTTTTAACACATCACCCATCTAAACAATAGATTTACAACCCTGAAAATAAACTCAGACTACATGCAAGAGCTTTGCCTACAGCATAGATAGCAGCACTGGTTTTGAATAGAAAAGAAAAAACTCATTTGGTTTGTTGCAAAAGTAAAGTATCTAAATCTCACCTGAATGGCAGCAAAATATAATATGAAAGGTCATTATTTACCTCAATTATCTCATCAGCAGTTCTTAAACTGGTTTGATTCTTTTAGACTTCCAGTGTGCTCCAAGCACGTATATCAGGGAGCCAGACACTTGTCTTGGAAGAAACCACCAGAGGAGTAAGTACTGTAGATGTCATAGTGTTTACAGAGCCTGGTCCATGAACTGAAGGAGGATAGTGAATTAAGGAAGATAATTGAATGTGTGCAAATAAACTGAGCTTGATTTGCATCTGTATCTCTGGAGCAGGGTATGCAAATAGCCATCTTTATGCACTAATGTTGCACCTGCAGGTATAATCAGAAACACTGATTCAGGTGTTCAATACCTTTGCCTATGTATGAATGTGTTGTTTTAATTTAGAAACGAACAAAAAACCAACAAACAAACCCAAACCCAACCAAACAACAACAATAAAAAAAACCATCTCTAAAACCTGTGAAGAGCTTGATGCTGGGGTACTGAGGAGAGGGGGAGGGAGTTAAGAAATTGTGATTTAGTTGGCATCTGGAAACCTCCCTCTAAAACTTTTCTCATTATCTGTCATCCTGTGAAACATCTCCAAGCCTGTTATTCTGTTCCCATCCACGTTAGTAGCAATCACACAAGGTAACTATTACTGTAACAATGCAGTGCCGGCACCATTTGTACCTCATAGAGGTGTTGTATGCACATGATGTATGATGTCAAAAATGTATCAAGGTATTTTGCTGATATTTCAGGATTGAAATACTGTAATAGTAAGAAAATATTTTATCCATTGGATTTACGGATGTTGAAAGATTTGTACGCCTGCCTGACTTAAGCATTTGACATCACCATCAGCCATCTTTCATGCTCACAGTAAGGACCATATGTGAAATCTTGGAAGATCTGTGACAATACTCCCTTATCCCTCAAGCCTACCTATCCACACTAAAAGGACAGATGCTAGTCCCAGAATCAGTTTACTAGACTGCTAATTAAAATACCATTTCTACTAGCAAAACTCTGCAAAACTGGCATTTTCTGATTTTTTCAGAAAATAATGCAAAAAAGTTCAGAATGTGTAAGCTAAATAAGTTGTTGTAAAAGTGACTCAAAACTGATCCATACCAAGCATTTATGAATAAAATAGTAAACAGCCTCAATTTGTCTTTTTCACAAACAAGTTTAAACTTTGTTGTGATTGATCAGACTCATATTTCTCTGACCCCAATCCCTATCTAAACATATTCCTTTCAGTATGATCCATACCAGCATCAACATTCAAATTAATTAGTTTACAAAACACCTGGTAAGCAGCTCAGAATACTTTTAAACCTCTTTTCAAATTGGTTTATAATTACTGATAAAGTAATAGTGCTTTTCGTTCTTCAGTAACCTTGTGAAATATTTTCATAGAATAAAAGAACATCCTGGGTTGGAATAGACTCACAAGGATCATCAAAGTCTAACTCCTGGGCCTGCATGGGACCACTCCAAGAATCACACCACGTACCTGACAGCATTGTCCAAATGCTTGTTGAACTGTCAGGCTTGGTGCTATGACCACTTCCCTGGGGAGCCTGTTCCAGTGCCCAACCACCCTCTGGTGGTTACAGTAGTTTGTTTATTCTTCAGTTAAAAGTTTAGCATTTACATAAGCCTACTATCCTCAGTTTATGTCATGAAATGGTAGCTAAATACCAGATAGGCCCTCCAGAGATGTGGAAGTTCCATTTTTGCAGGATTTTAAGAAGAGGCTAAACAAGGATCAGACAGGGATGACTAACATGCTACATTTGCAAGAGCTGAACTGAACTTGGTATTGCTGCCTTGTTAGCCTGAAGACTGATAATGGCCTGTGATTGTTAAAAGCTGTTTATAAAATAATCAGAATAATAAAGAGACACAAACAATTGAATAAATTATTCCTGCTTTCACGAGCAAAAAATAATTTACATGAATGAAAACACAATTAAGAAATGTATGTTCCCAGGCCAGTTAGCTTTCCAGATGAGCCTATAGAAGATTTCCAGATGAAAGTGTGGCAAGTCTGAGGTTAAACCAGCAGTTCCGATATCCCCATGTGAGATCTATGAGCGTTAAGCACACCCACCCAGCTTGTATGAAGAAACATCTTTCCAAGACCAATGCTGAAATATACATCTGAGCTGTAGGGATAGTACATGTGGCTTCCCCCAGATGCTCACTATTGCCAGAGGCACCTGACAAAACTCAACAGAGAGATCACTGGGTCTGGACAAATGCATATTTTTTAATGCAAAGCATTTAAATGTATAACTCTCAACAAGGAACACAATCTTGCATCTGGGTTAATCCTCTCCTGTATCTTGTTCACTATGAACCATGACTCCCCCAAACCTGGACTCACTCTCTTTCCAACTCTGCTTCCTTTCTCTCTGCCCAGAATTCAGCAGACCCTGTCTACCACTTCGATGTCCAATGAAGGAAACCAGCCTGTTTCCTCCAAGTGCTCTGTGCGTGAGCCCAGGAATACAACAGCTTGCAAACTACCAACACTAAGTGTATGCATGTCTTCCTGTGATTCTGAACTCACAGCAGTTTAAAATGATCTCATAAAAATGCTAATAGAGGATTGAATGCTTAAAATTATCTACTGAGTATTTGTTTTGTTCATTTTTTCAGTATTGCCTGCTATCAAACTTGTAACAATTTTGTTTTGGTTTCACAACTTCCTGCATAATTGGGCTCTCTTGCATGACGAGGATCAGTTTCTACATGCTACATTCATGTAAATGGTAATTAATTACTCCAAGAGTTTATGCTCATCTTTGCAGTATATTTGGGCTATATAAACATTTTTACAAATGCTGGCAGCTGGCAAAATACTGGCAAATAATGAATAATACAACCTCGTTAATAATAGAAAACCAAACACATTGATTTTATTACAAATCAACTGTTGGTACTTGCTTAAAGCAGTATCTTTCACTATTGCTAATTACTTCAAAACATCAAAAGCTTTGAGCACTCTGAATTTCATAGCTTAATTACTCAAATGGAGAGAGATTTGCATTTCAGGTAGACAGACCCACTGGAATTAGATTGCTGTTATCACTTTATTTTGACACCTAACTACAGATAACTACTTTAGATCAGATGACTGGTTATATCCAAGACCTGTTGACACAGCAGAAGGACAATAAAACAAGGCAAAAGTCAGCTTAAAGTCATCTTTGAGAGCTCCCACATCTCGGCATAGTTTAAAGTTTTAGGTATGTCTGCAGTAGCCTTCAGAAAACGATTATTCTAAGCAAAGATTTTGCCATTTCAGCAGCACTCAAGCCACTCCATCTTCTCACCTTGTACTTTTACACACTCTGAATGAGGGTTTTCTATTTGGTTTATGTGGCAAAACAAAATTTTGGGTAGTGGGAGGGCTACAGGGCTGACTTCTGTGAGAAGTTGCTGGAAGCTTCCACATGTCCACTAAAGCCAGTGCCAGCTGTTCCAAGATGGACCCATCACTGGCCAAGGCCAAACCCATCAGCAACAGTGGCAGCACCTTTGGAATCTCTCCATAGAGATCCTTGCTGCTGCAGAAATCCGCTTGCAGCCCATGGAGGACCCCACACCAGAGCAGGTTGTTGCTGGAAGGAAGCTGTGACTCTGTGGGAATCCTGTGCTGGAGGCAGACTCCCAGCAGGACAGCAGGATGTGTGAACCATGAGAGAGGAGCCCATGCTGGAGCAGGTTTGCTGACAGGACTTGTGACCCTATGGGGGACGCAAGCTGGAGCGGTCTGTTCCCAAAGGACTGCACCCTGTGGAAAGGGACTCCTGCTGGAACAGTTCTTTGTGAAGAACTGTAGCTCATGGGAAGGACTTACATTGGAGAAGTTCATGAAGGATTGTCTCCCAGGAGAGGAACACCATATTGGAAGAGGGAAAGAAATCCTCTCCCTGAGGAGGAAGCAGCAGCAGAAAGAACGTGCAACAAACTGACCATTATCCCCATTCCCCTTCTCCTTCTGCCTCTGGGGGAGAGCAGGTAGAGAATTGGAATAAAGGTAACCCCAGGAAGGAGGGAGAAGTGGGAAGAAGGTGTTTTTAGGCTTTGGGTTTACTTCTCATTGTCTTACTCTGATTTGGTCGACAATATATTAATTTAATTTTTCTCAAGTCGAGTTTGTTTTTCACATCATGGTAACTGGTGAGTGATGTCTCCCTATCCTTATCTCAACCTGAGGTACAGGCTTGTCCCACTGCCAAGCTGCCCAGCCCAACTGGAGGTGCAGTTGGGCTGAGTGCAAGTGCAGGACTCTATCTGATAATAAGAAAACAGATACGGGGCAAGAAACATGTTGTTTCTGTGGCAGTTATATCAGGAAATCACAGTACAACAGTGAGCTGTGTTAAAGTATATATCCTACCTTATGTTTTTAACATGGGGAATTGGTATAATACCCTATGCAGCCAAATTGCACTTAAAAATTGAGCCCACCCATTGTGTATAGAGGCAGTGCTTTTTAAGGATTAGCTACAATTTCATTTGCATGCTGAAAATTTACAGCCGGCATCCACAGCACGCAAAGTTGCTTCATCTTGCTCTTTAGATGGCAATAACTAGAGCTGGTGGTTAAGCAATGGAAGTTCATTCAGAAGTAACATCTGTTTGTACTTCAGATTTCAAATCACATTGTTGTATTCACTTTTCATCAACACTTCAGCTAAGATGAGCAGTGGCATTTTGCATAATACTCAAGAATTTGCTTATGTAAAACACAGAATAATTACTTGTAAGATTTTGAAGAAAAATATGTCTACTTTCTCATTGTCTCAATTGTCTACTTTCTCATCTTGATATAAAATGTGTAAATCTAATATTCTTTCACTCCTTGTCTCTGTCTGAGCTTTTGTTAGATGACATGTGCTGCTTTGCACATGAAAAGCATTATTTCTGCAAAACTAGCCTTCTTCAATGATTTTGGTTTGTGCTGATCTTTAGTGCACTGATTTCATTGACTTCTATTACATGGCACCACAGCATTGATCAAATGATCTGTGTTCATGTGATAATTAGCTCCTATGCATTGCTGACTAAAAGACAATTTTTGAGAGTGTCACTGCATCACCTGCTCACAAGCCCTTATGGCCCAAACAACATAGACTAATAAGATGGCAGTGAGTTCAAAGGAGTTGTGAAAATTATATCACCTGGGGGTAAGGACAGCAACTTCTCCTATTCACCAGTACTGGGATTAGAGCAGTGGAGAAGCCTAAAGTGCAGGTGAAGAAGGTTCAGCGGAAATTTATACCTGTAACCTGCAGGGGTGTGTGATCTCCTATGCATTTTTTCTCATTTTCTTTGAAGTATTTCTTAAGTGAAATGCTAACATAAGGAAGGACAAAACTATAAAAGAACAAAATAGATTCCGAATTACAACCATTTTTAAAAGTTCTTCAGGCTTCAACCACGATTTCCAAAGGTGACCGGTGAATTTATGTTTCTCATCAGCAACACAGCAAAAGGTCCTGATCTTCAGAAAAGTGCTGAACCACCCAGAATATTTAATATATCCCCATGCAGCCTTAGAAAGCCAGGCCACTCTTTGCACAAAGGCAAAAAACTTAAAATATCAATTTCATTTGAGTTATACATTCTCCTTTCCCAGTTGAGATTTTTTGTTTGTTTATTTCATGAAACAATGACAGGCTGCAGAGAAGGTGGGTGGTGTGGAGCTTCCTTTGCTCACAGCTGGAATGTTCCAGCTGCCTGTAGGACTAAGGCATGGTACAGACTGGGGCTGTGCATGCTTTCTTATCCTTAGGTCTATGTTCTTGTAGAAATCTGCAACACTTTCTGGCTGAGTGGTGGAGGAGAGTGAGGACAGAAGCAATGCCATGATCTGGTCGTATCCCTGTCCACAGCTGAGCCTGTCAAAACCAGGGGAAATAAGAACCAGCAGACACCATAGATCACCATGAGCTCCCTGTGCAGGACTCCTAGCCTCAGGTCAAGGCTATCTCACATGACCCTGACTGACAGGAGACATCCATTGTGGGCCAACTATGTCACCAGCCCCTTGTGACACAGCCAACACCAATGTGACACAGCCACAATCAGAGCTAGTGCTGGAAACTGGTAGGAGCCCTCTCTAACATGGCTGGGACATCATAAGGGCTGTCAGTGCTGCATCAGTGTGGCACAGCTATTATTTTCTAATGCTTGAATGAGAAGAAACAAATTAAAAAAAAAAGGAAGAAAGAAAACATTTTGTAAAGTAAAAAAGGAGAATAACGTCCAATAACTGGTAATTCTGAGCCTGCAAGTTAAAAAGCTGGATCAGCAATTTAAAGAACAGCAGCTTAGCAATTGTTAAAAGGAAATTAAAAGCGACAGATCCTACTCATTACCTAATTTTAAAGATTTGTATGGTACCTACTGTTGAGGTTTGTGGGCTTGAAGGCTAAATTCAGGAAGAAAAATGTTTTTTGAGTTGACTGAAGGTAATATTTCACATCTTTGGAATGAGACACATGTCCAGTGCCAAACTCTGCATCCACAAGTGACTGACAGGGCTGAGGATTTTTCAACATGGACTGCCATGTTGAAACTCATGAAAAACAGACTCACATCTGTTTTTCTCAGAATTGAACCAAAGATATTGCCAGGGACAGTCTCATGCTACAGACTTCTGTAAGTCACTAAAACAAAACACACACACTAGTTTTCATCTACTTCATTCACTGTATGGTATTACACTCTCTTGAACTGGCAGTAAAAGGGGCAATGAGCACAAACTGAAACACAGAATGTTTAAATGTTTACAGGGGTGGAGCATTCTACCACCTTTCAGAGGTTCCTTCTTAATACTTTCTTTTTCACTTTTTCACTTTTTTCTTTTTCATTTTCAGGGTGACCTGACACAGGTTGCTCAGGGAGGCACTGGAATTTCCATTTCTGGAGATATTCAAAAGCTGCCAAGACATGGTCTCATTAAAAAAAAAAAAAAAAAAGTGTGTATTTTGCCCTGCAGATCCATGCTTGGAGTGATCTACAGAGTGCAGGTATTCTCTTCCCTATTGTTTTTTTAATATTGGGATGTGGCTTTGAGCTATTAGGGTTTTTTTAGGGTTTTTTACCACATGATCAAGAACTGCCTAATGAGAACTCATGAACTATGGAATCTTACATAAGTTTCACAAAATTGTCCTTTCATTTCGAGAATCTTGGATCAAACCCTATTCTGCTCACAAGAATTCATAACAAGAACTGGCAAGATAAATTGCTGTGCCTCCTTTCCTCTTCCGAAGTGGGGGAAAAAAAACCGTAAATTTATTAAAAATAAAATAACGATCAAGATTACAGTTCACACTCGCTGCAATTAAAAATGAAACTCAAAACAGTATTTATATTGTTGAGCAATGACCTGCAATTAAAAATGAAACTCAAACCACTATTTATATTGTTGAGTGATGACCTGCTAAGGAAGCAAGCAGAAGTCAGAAAAGGGTCTATGGGTATAAAAAAATAATTCAAATAAGGGGTTTATGGTGCTCTTTTCATTTGTCCCATATTGCCTTTTCAGAGGAAGAGCTCAGCACAGAAACTAACACTTAATTAGGTTTAATTTTTGCTTTGCTCTTGCAGTTCTCCTTTAGAAGTTGTGAGCCATTGCTTTTCATCAGGTATGTCAGAAGGAGCTGGAAACAACTCTCTGTGCAGTCTGTTGCAGATCCTTCCTCAGAGTCAGCAGTTGCACAGCTATCTCTCCACTCCCATGTCCCTGGGGATTTCTCAAGGACAGGCGGTCTATTTTTCTCTTTACAGTGTCCATATCCATCCTAATTAGTTTGAACCAGGCTATAAGGATTAACGAGATCCCCTCAGTAAGAGGCTTTGCAAAAAGGGTGACCTCCCACCCTCCCAAGTTGTATGTGTGTGAGCTCAGTTGCGGATATTTAGAGCAGTGCACATGGTAGAGCTGCATTCAGAAACAGCACAGGAGATTTCTACAGTATTTTCCCTTTAATCTCTAGAAACCAGGCACTGAAATTTTCCCTTACACGATTTTATACCCTGTATAAATGCCACCAAAGTTGACATAAAAAAAATTCCGATATCTACAGGCCTGACAGAAGATAACAGGTCCCTGAATGTACTCTCTATGGACTTCAAGGTTTTGATGAGCTGCTTCTAATACTCCAATTATCTGGCTTTCTCATTTCCCTATCTATGTTACCATATTTCACATGGTACTATTAATCATATAAACACTATTGACTTCTTTTCTGTTGTAGTCATTGATTTCAGCCTATCTTCTGGAACTTTTGACTGCTTTTGTAAAAGGTCTATGTTGCTGTGACAGAAACTAGATTTGTTTTAATAGGATAACAAAACATGAATGCAGAAAACTTGGAAGCTGTAGGTCTGCAAAGATTTCCAGTGACAATGTTTTGGGAAAATTGATAAAGCTACATGTGAAGTAGTGTTGTTGGAAGTTAGAAGCTGATAAGGGCAAAATACAAAGACAAAAAAAGCACAAAGTGGGATTGCTAAACAGAACATACACACAGTTAAAAAAAAAAAAAGGTGAGGTTTGAGAGGACATCAAAACCTTGGCCCTGAAATGAGCTCAGACTTTTGTATTCCATGGTGATTTCTACTTAGTGCTGAGATCAATGGGATTTTACCTTGGCTGTTTTAGAAGTTTCCCATAACAAAATTGCTGAGTTCTCACTATGCAGTTGATATTACTATACTGTCTATTCTGCAGAATAAATCTCCTGAGAACAGATTTGCTTTCCATTACAGTCAGGGTAACTCCAGGCTTCAGCAAAATGAACCTGGATTGACAACTGTGCCAATCAGATCACAATATCCTGCCTGAAGGGCGTTGCCTTCAGGAAATTTTCTTATGTTTGTAACAATTCCTATTTTGAATTGCCATTCAGTTTTACCAATTATTAAAAGAAATAAAAGTTATCTTTCTTATTCCTTTTATTGTTCTTGAAGCTTCTACTCCTAATTCTGCCACCATTATTAAACAAGTCCTCCTTATGCTTTTTAGTAAAGGTACTTATGTTACAGGGATATGCTTCCTACCTACTTTTAATTAAATAATGCTGAAGTCAAATGCTACTAAAGACAGAAAATAGCCCTCTCTGACAAAGTGATCTACACTTTTTTACTACAAAATACTGCACATTTTATATAAGTTTCCACTACCTTTCTCAGTGCTCTTCTTTTAACCCCACCACAGTGAACTGTAACCACGTTTGTTTTTAATGCCAGACATAAATGCATGTTAGTTTATCCCCATTTTATCTGTCTTCTCCTGAATCTCATCTAATCTTTTCACTTCAGTTTTGTGATGAGAAGCCCAAAACTGTATACATTTCTGACTGCACTCTTACCAAGGCTGCTAGAAAGCTGTTACTCAAAATGAAGCAAAAGTTACTTATTTCAGTCACTCATTCTTATCCTTAGCAGTTCAGGTTAAGCTGCACTAGGGACACCTACTTGAGTAAAAAGCTTAGCCAAATGTGGAAACTCATATACCATATTACATCTGTATCATAGATATTGGTTCCTAATACACTAAGGATGGCAGAGTTAGCGAAGTGTTATTTCTTTATACAACACTCATTCTTTTTTATATCTATCTTTGTGTTATTTTTGCAACATAACTGTTGAGTCTTTTAACCCTTTCACACAGTATACCTCTCACTAAATACACCACACTGCCATCATCTACTAGTGTGTCTTCCAAACCAACAAAGCTGCAGAAATGAGTAAAAAAAATAATTCCATTTTTAAATGTCAATTCTCTTTAACCATTCTAAACCAGCCAGTCACCCATGGTCACTTCTAAAAGGTTGTACTCCATATTCACAACCTTCCTCCTGGTTGTTGTCAAACCATCATGCCAGCTTGAAAGTAATCAAAATATATTTGTCCTACTTTACAGGGACAGCGTTAAGAAAGCAGGAAGCAGTCCTTACAAACTGCCCCATCAAGTACCAGTGCTTGGGGGTTCATGGGACAAACAGCAGCTAAAGTTTGCCATGTATGAGGGGAAAAACACTCTGGAGTGAATAACAATACTGTAATAACATCTGTTTTGGGTGATATGATGCCTTTCATCTGAGTGATTCATAGTGTTTTAGAAGCTAGGTACATGTATTACTTCACCAGATTAGCTGCAACATTTAAGTAATTTAAGAGTGTAAATTAATACTGACAGTATTTCGTGGCAGGAACTTTTAGGGTGTAACTTAAACTGCCTATAGAAATGGGATGCCATTAGGAAAAAAATAAACCAAGAGATATTTGACCACGACCTAAGCCAAAACCTTAATTTTAAGGAAGAATTGGAAACTAATATCCTCTCTGCTGTTCCAAATGTTATTTTGCAATGCAGGACAAGAATTTCAAGTGATATATCCATGACAACAGGCTACAGCATTGAAGGGAAGATGATACACAAAAGTAGTGTGAAATCTCAGTCACATAATTTTTTTCTTCTTCAGAAATGCCATCCATTTAAGAAGAAGCCAGAAAAAAATGCCTTCTTGAGATGACTCTTATGTCACAGAATGTCATAGGAACCATGTCTGGAGGGCTAAAGGGAGAGTATTAATGAACATATGCTCTTGTTTTCTCATTATCAAGATAACATTAAAACACAACAAATATACAGTTGCTATACACTGGACAACAACAACAACAGCAAAAAAACAGTCATTTCTTTGAGAAAGTCAATGTAAATACTTTCTTCAAACTGCTTCTTGCACTTGACCAAAACTGCCCCATTGCTATCACAGCAAGCCTGGGAATAGCCAGAAAAACCTCTACAGAGGACTCTGGCACAAGTGCCTGACAGTATGAGAATTCTTCAATTACTTCTACCGCTATTTAAAAATACATAGTTATGTCCTGGCAGCTTCTTACATGCTGTAAGAAGCTTTTACATGTTGTGGCTTAGGTATTGCAAAAAAATTTGCAAAAGGTTTGCAGTTACCTGTGACATGATATGCTGCCACTGCATGTCACCGTCAAGACAAGATAACAACAAAAGCCTGTATGAAGGTCTTTAACTTCTGGTGAAAATGGGCCATGCTATCCCTGAGGAAAAGCCACCCTGGAGTTAATAACCCCAGATTTTACCTTTAGCTAAAAAAAAAAATTCATTCCCATTGCTTAATTTTATAATTTATTTTATATATATGTCTATAATTTGTAGTCCCACTATGNCACTATGAACTACCATATTGCATGTATTTATGCTGCAATGTAATGCAGGGCTGTTGTGTGAGACAGCTGATTAAAATCAAATGCACCATAAATTTAAAATACCTGCATTTGCTGCGACAGTTAAGGTGTTTGAATTATGTAGAAGAAATAGTAGAAATCATAAACTGTATTTTAAAAGCCAGGATAGTCTTAACCCACAGAAACTGTCTGACCCATAAAATAATAGAACTAAATTAT